>BLSH010424759.1:229496-260912 GCA_018402905.1 Glandirana rugosa
ACGCGATGAAATTGACCGTTAACACGCCAGAACGTTGGGACATGGGTTTGATTTAAACGTCATATATTAAAACAGTGTCTTTATCTCGAAAGAAAAACACCATAAACTAGTGTATCCCAAAAAATAATAAAAAACACTATATTTACAATTCCGGCCGGCGTCCGGCGGACATAAACATCCTCCTCAGACCCCCCGATAAATTGGGTCGGAGGAGGATGAGTTCCCCGCCGCATACCCTTGCAGAAGAAGCTGGAAACCCCTTTCAAGGACAGCTGAAGGCCCAGTAGACAGCAGTTGAAGGCCAGTGCCCGACGGTCTAGTGGCGCGACGTCCATGGCGTGCCTAGCGGGACAGTAAGCCTGCCCGGCCCATTCGCACGCCGGCCGCCCCCCCCGGAGTTCAGCCCCCATGTGAGGATCAGTAGGGGTGATGGAGGTACATAAAGTCCATCCCCAACCGACAGTGACTAGCGAGCCCGTCACCCCTGGTGCCTTAAGAGACATCTCCTTCCCCAGAGGTCGAAGAAGACGTTCCCATACGCCGCCCCTTGAGTAGGAGGAGGCTGGGTTAAATAGCCCCCCAGACTCCTCCTACAAATACAGGCGGCCTGCGGCCGGCCTTAACATTTATATCACAAAAAATAATAAAAAACCCTATGTGATCAAATACCACAAAAAGAAAGCTCTATTTCTGTGACAAAATTATATACTGCAAATTTAGTTTGGGTACAGGGTTGCAAGACCGCACAATTGCCAGTTAAAGTAGCGCAGTGCCAAATAGCAAAAAATGTCCTGGTCATGCAGGGGGTAAAACCTTTTCGGAGCTCAAGTAGATGAGCACAGCTAAACACGGCTTGAATTAATCTAAATGTGCCTAAAGCTGCTTTAGAGCTGGAACTTCTAAATGCAGGAAAAACGGATCTGGGAGGCATAAGGCCTCATTTACATGGAGGCTGAGGCCCATATACTGTGTACAGGCTGTTTTATGTCTAGACTCCAGGTACTGCAAGCAGACATCCCATTGAAGTCTATTAGGATGCAGTGGCTGTTCAGACACAAGCCCTAGGTCCTAATGTGACAGACATGTGGGTGCAGGTGATCGATCCCGAAAGCAGAATGCCTGTATTTTGGGCCGCTCACCTGCACCTGCATGCCAATCACATTAGGCTAAGCATCTGTGTCTGTGCAGCTGGTGCATCCTAAAAGATTTGAATGGGCTGCCTGCATGCAGCACCTGGAGTCTAGACATAAAACAGCCTGTACACAGTATACGGTACTTGGTCTCCATGTGGATGAGGCCTTATGCCTCCCAGATCCCTTTTTCCTGCATTTAGAAATCCCTGCTATACGGGCCTTGGTATATCCACTTGAAAGAGACCTAAAGCTGTTTATACTTCTCAGATGACTTCTCTTGCATTTAGAGGCTACTATGTGTTCAACTACTGGGCAGTGTTGCCAACCTCCTGTAGCATTTTTTACTGGCAAAACATGGGAAATTTACTGGCGCACATTTGTTACTGACAATACCCATATCAAATAGTTTGCCCTGTTTACATTTAAAAATCAGCACAGCATGACAAATTATCAGACTCTGATATTTATGGACAGTTGTAAAAATCACAGATTTTTACAAACTGTCAGTAAATTTACTGGCGGTTGGCAACCCTGCTACTGGGAGATATACTGTACCTGCCACTTACAGGTATGGGGAACGTGACTAACTCCCCTTCTTTACACCTGGTAGTACCAGTGCTTGATTCGCTGCTAAGGCACCCAAGTCTGTCACATAGGGATGGGGAGAGAGTCCTCAGCAACCAATCTATACTGTATGAGCGGCGGAACTCATTGCAGCTCCGGAAGATCAAAGCCAACATCGTTATGCAGCATAATTCAACAAAGATCTGTAGCATCCCTGCTAACCCTTCGGAAGTAGCAAACCAAGAATTATAGGTAACTAAGCTGGACTCAGAAAACATGAAAAACATATTTTTCCCCTGGAGATCTGACTTTCTCCCCTCCACCAAGTCAGGCCTGGTGAGTGGCCAGCTCAAAAAGTGCATCCTTAGAAGAAAGGGGGAAGATGGTTTGGTCCTCAATACCCAGAATTGGTATTTCCATAGGGTTATGGAAGGTGAGTATCAATGGATGGGGTGCCCTATCAAGAGAATCTGTCACTTTTCTCTGAACAGATTCATTAAAATAAAAACTCTTTATTAAATCACCCGTTATGTAGGTCATTGCCAGCGTTACACTCTATTCAAGTAAGACAATTTTGTTTTGAAACTGAAATAGTGGTCCCGATCTACCTAAAAATGCAGGCTAGGCATGTTCACTGGTTCAAGCAAACACTGCTGCCTCCCCAAACACACATTGCAATATAAGAAGGAGGTTACAGAGCACAAAATGATGAAAACTTGCAGCCCTGCCTAAATAAAAGGCAAGAAACCTGCTAAATCTGGGTCTAGAGCTGCACGACTAATCGTTAAAAGATCGCAATCTCGATTCAACCCGCCTCACAATCTACACCCGACATTTCCTCGATTCTGGCAGAGCCGTTCAGAGCTGTCAAAAAAAAAAAAAAAAAAGCCAGAGAATGTTTATCAACATTCCTCAGTGCTGGGAGATAGAGAAGAGGAGAGATACAGTCAGGTCCATAAATATTGGGACATCGACAATTCTAATCTTTTTGGCTCTATACACCACCACAATGGATTTGAAATGAAACAAACAAGTTATGCTTTAACTGCAGAGTTCAGCTTTAATTTGAGGGTATTTACATCCAAATCAGGTGAACGGTGTAGGAATTACAACAGTTTGTATATGTGCCCCCCACTTTTTAAGGGACCAAAAGTAATGGGACAGATTAACAATCATAAATCAAACTTTCACTTTTTAATACTTGGTTGCAAATCCTTTGCAGTCAATTACAGCCTGAAGTCTGGAAACCATAGACATCACCAGATGCTGGGTTTCATCCCTGGTGATGCTCTGCCAGGCCTCTACTGCAACTGTCTTCAGTTCCTGCTTGTTCTTGGGGCATTTTCCCTTCAGTTTTGTCTTCAGCAAGGGAAATGCATGCTCAATCGGATTCAGGTCAGGTGATTGACTTGGCCATTGCATAACATTCCACTTCTTTCCCTTAAAAAACTCTTTGGTTGCTTTCGCAGTATGCTTTCGGTCATTGTCCATCTGCACTGTGAAGCGCCATCCAATGAGTTCTGAAGCATTTGGCTGAATATGAGCAGATAATATTGCCCAAAACACTTCAGAATTCATTCTGCTGCTTTTGTCAGCAGTCACATCATCAATAAATACAAGAGAACCAGTTCCATTGGCAACCATACATGCCCACACCATGACACTACCACCACCATGCTTCACTGATGAGGTGGTATGCTTTGGATCATGAGCAGTTCATTTCCTTCTCTATACTCTTCTCTTCCCATCACTCTGGTACAAGTTGATCTTGGTCTCATCTGTCCATAGGATGTTGTTCCAGAACATTGAAGGCTTTTTTAGATGTTGTTTAGCAAACGCTAATCTGGCCTTCCTGTTTTTGAGGCTCACCACTGGTTTACATCTTGTGGTGAACCCTCTGTATTCACCCTGGTGAAGTTTTCTCTTGATTGTTGACTTTGACACACATACACCTACCTCCTGGAGAGTGTTCTTGATCTGGCCAACTGTTTTGAAGGGTGTTTTCTTCACCAGGGAAAGAATTATTTGGTCATCCACCACAGTTGTTTTCCGTGGTCTTCCGGGTCTTTTGGTGTTGCTGAGCTCACCGGTGCGTACTTTCTTTTTAAGGATGTTCCAAACAGTTAACTTAACCTAATGTTTTTGCTATCTCTCTGATGAGTTTGTTTTGTTTTTTGAGCCTAATGAGGGCTTACTTCACTGATAGTGACAGCTCTTTGGACCTCATATTGAGAGTTGACAGCAACAGATTCCAAATGCAAATAGCACACTTGAAATTAACTCTGGGCCTATTATCTGCTCCTTGTAAATGGGATAATGAGGGAATAACACACACCTGGTCATGGAACAGCTGAGCAGCCAATTGCCCCATTACTATTGGTCCCTTAAAAAGTGGGAGGCACATATGCAAACTGTTGTAATTCCTACACCGTTCACCTGATGTAAATACCCTCAAATTAAAGTTGAAAGTCTGCAGTTAAAGCTTGTTTGTTTCATTTCAAATCCATTGTGGTTGCATATAGAGTAAAAAACATTAGAATTGTGTCGATGTCCCAATATTTATGGACCTGACTGTACATTGATCCTTTTAGAATAGATCAAAGGGAAGAACTTTCGTCTGTAAATTAAGTCAGTTTGACCACTTAAAGACTAAGCCTTTTTCTGACATTTGTTGCTTACAAGTTAATAATAGTATTTTCTGCTGGAAAATTACTTAGAACCCCCAAACATTATATATATATTTTTAGCAGAGACCCTAGAGAATAAAATGGCGGTTGTTGCAATATTTTATGTCACACGGTATTTGAGCTGCGGTCTTTCAAATGCAATTTTTTGGGAAAAAATACACTTCAATGAATTAAAAAAAACTAAACAGAAAAGTTAGCCCAATTTTTCTGTGTAATGTGAAAGATGATGTTACGCCGCGAGAATCGTGAGAGAATCATGATCTTTATTCTAAGCAAAAAAAAAATCATGATTCTCATTTTAGCCAGAATCGTGTAGCTCTATCTGGGTCTGTATTAAAACTCAAATTAAGGTACATTTAGCAGGCTTTCTGATTTTATTATGTATGCCACATTTCTTGAAAAGTGTTACCAGTTCATTGACTTTAAAGTGTTACTAAACCCACAACAGTAAAATCCGTCTGTATATGCAGCATAGCATGTGTGTTATACTCACTGTGGAACTTAAGGGGTTAATCCTCTGCATTGTGTAAAAAGACTGTTTTATCCTGTATGCATGGATCTTCCCCTCCCTGCACTGTCTATCTGGGGAAGGCCAGCTCAAGGCAGGGTAGCAGTTGTGTCTTTTATGCTGGAGAGAACATTTCCTTATTTTCAGAGATAGCCAGGTCACATGATATTGACATCACACATGTGGGCGTGTATACAGGCTGTAGTGGAAATCTCCTCCTACCTGAACTCTCAGCACTGGAGAGACTGTGCAGTTTATGACTGACCATGGTATACAGATCAGCCAAAAATGTATATAGTGGCAGTATTTTAATGTAAAAAGAAGATTTATAAACTGTGGGCAATGTGGGGGGGGGGGTTGGGGCAGATGAACTTTGCTGGGTTTAGTAACACTATAAGCTTAAAGTGAACGACATGTCAAGTACTAACTAAGTCTAAACCTGCTCCCACCCCTGTTCTAAGCTTATTCTAACTACCTTGTAAAGGAAAGAAGTCTATACTTACCTATTCTGAGGCTGTTCCGGTCCGGTCACATGATCTCTCCAGTGAGGAGGAGAGATCACCAACAATGGCTGCTGAGCCTGAGCAGTAATGTCACCCCTGTTCCTCCTCTACACAGAAGCCGGCACTGTGGGCCCGATCATGTGACCAAACTAGGGAGGCCTCAGAATAGGTAAGTAGAAAGATCTTTCCTTTCACAGGGTCGATAGAATAGGTTTAGAATGGGGGTGGGAGTAGATTTAGACTTAGTTAGTATTTAACTGGAAGTCCACTCTAAAGTGTTACTAAAAACTGGGGAGGGCAAAATCTGGTGGAGCTGTGCAATGTAGCCAATCAGCTTCTAACTTCAGCTTGTTTATTTAGGCCTCATACACACGGACGTTTTTTGACACCGGCGTTTTCTGGCGTTTTTTGCAGCTCTCCATGTTAGTCAATGGCCCCATAAAAACGTCGGCGTTTTTGAGCTGTAAATGACGTCAGCGTTAGTGAGCTGAAACTAGAACCCACAGCCATCGCGTTCTGAGGTTGTAACATTTTGGCATTTTTTGACGCCGACGCCACAATATGCCAACAAACGCCAACAAACGCCACCTAATATTATACCGGTGTTTTCCGGCGTTTTTTGACGCCGACGTTTTTAGGTTGAAAAATAGCAGAGGGATGATTTTTTTAAAAAAACGCCTATTGACGCCGATGCATAACGCCGAAAAACGCTGACTTTTTTCCTTGACGTCAGGCCCGACGTTTTGTTTATTTTTTTAGAAACGTCCGTGTGTATGAGGCCTTAAGCTTTGACAAAAAAAAAAACATGGAAACTGATTGATCTCTATGCAGAGCTGCACCAGATTTTACACTCTCCCGTTTTAGTAAATTAACCCCATAGTGTCATGGAGAGTGACTTAAAGTGTTACTAAACCCACAACAGTAAAATCAGTCTGCATGTGCAGTAAAGCATGATTGTTAAACTCAATGTGGAACCTAAGGGGTTATTCCTCCGCATGGGATAAAAAGTCTGTTTGATCCTGTATTCTCTGATCCTCCCCTTCTTCCACAGTCCCCAATCCATCACCTGATAAGACAGAGCCTTTGGAGTCACTCTGCACATGCTCAGTTTGGTGTGTATTGCTAGAGAGATTTTTTTTTTTTCTTGGGAGAGTGCATGTTACCCGCACAGGGCCAATCAGCACTGCCCATAGAGAGGGTCAAGGGTCCTGCATCCTGATAGGACAGCCAATGCATTATGAAAACTCCTCCTACAAGCTTTAACCAGACACCGCTAGAAGTCACAAAACTGCTATATACTGCTGATGAGAAAGGGTATTTAGCAGTTTATATTTACTAAAATAATTGAATTTCCATGTTCTGTGCACTGTGGGAGACCAGATTACAAATGCAGGGTCCTGGGTTTAGTTACACTTCACGTTTAGTTATTTTTTTTTCTAAATCAGGGAATGTACTTACATTAAATGAAGAGTGTCTCTTGTATGTGTGGCTGTGTTCATTGAAATCATTGAAATCTTCAGTTCTCTGCCCCCTGTCCCCCCAATACCCCGGCAGTTGTGATCTTCAGGTGTGGTGGGGGTTAATATGAGTCGTTGGACTTGTCATAGGTACTTGTCAAAGTGCCAATTTGCCTGACCTTTTCTGCCCCTTTCTTCATTCATAAAAGCTGTAATGGGTGAAGCTGCTCATATCAACCACCACAGCACCAGAAGATTACAGCTGAAGGGGTATCAGGGAAAAGGGGAGATGAGGGTTGGGGGCGAAAGAATAAAGATTTCAATGAACATAGCAGCTACCAACACATGGGATACTTTACATTCAATTTAAGTACCGTCCATTGTGCTGATTTAAGAATAAAACATTTAACCAAGCTTAATGTTATATAAAACCCTAAAGCAAACATTGATCAATCTGCAGCTCGCAATTCTTAGATGTGGTGGCTGCATTCGTTTTCTGTTGTTGTAACTGCTTATAAAGTGTTAGCTTGAGTTTGGCTTCAATTTGTTAGTGTATCTAAATCTGCTAGAGTGCCTAAAGCCAGCCATAGATGGAGCAATTTTCTTTCCTGCAACCACGAGTTTCAGGAAAGAAAATCGCTTAATTCCTCCCCCCATGAACACAGTCAGTGTTGATGGGGGAATCCCTCCTGCAGAGCTATTGTGTTGCGGAGGGAGCCGTCCCTGCCGGGAGAACACTCAGTGATCCTTGCTAGTAGCTATAGCCACTGGCAATAATTGCATGAAAAATCGGACATGCTGGTTGTACCCAAGTTGATCAATCGATCAACTTGGATACAATCAGCCTGCCATACATGGTTCGAATCTCGGCCGGTCCCTGCTAAACTGGATGAGATTGTAACCGTCTATGGCTGGCTGAACACTCCCACCCCCCAAGACTGATAATGCCGTTGTCCAGAGGTGTCTCTGTTGCTCCTTCATCCAGAGTGTAGGCACTCTAATACAGGAGGTGTGTTACTGGCCAGAGGGAAAAACCCTAAAAAAAATGAATGCAGACACCACATCTAATGATTGGTAAGCTGCAATATATTAAATTTTTGGTTTTGGGTTTAAAACCACTTTAACCGCTTGCCGACCGCTGATCGGCAATTGACAGCGACAGTGTGGCGCTCCTGGGCAAATCGCCGTCATATGACGGCGGCTGCGAGATCGCGCCCAGTGAGCGCGCGCCTCCTCACTGTGTCCGGGGAGGGCCAGGGAGCGGGTGCGGCGGATTCGATCTCCGCCGGCCACCCGCGATGCCCCCCCCCTGAGTGAAAGAACGGAGGTCCGTGTATGTAAACACGGACCTCCGTTCTGTGAGAGGGGGAAGGGCTGTGATCACATCCCCAGCTAGGGCAGTCCCCCCACAGTTAGAACACGCCCAGGGCATACTGTTAACCCTTAGAGCGCCCCCTGCAGGTTAACCCCTTCACTGCCAATGGCATTTACACAGTAATCAGTGCATTTTTATAGCACTGATCGCTGTATAAATGCCGATGGTCCCAAAAAAGTGTCAAAATGTTCCGACATGTCCGCTGAAATATCGCAGTACCGCTAAAAATCGCAGATCGCCGCCATTACTAGTAAAAAATTTAAAAAAAATAAAAACCCCAGAAATTAATTCTCATCATCCGTAAACACGACCACTTTTGCGCAAACCAATCAATAAACGCCGATTGCAATTTTTTTTATCACAAATATCAGGAAGAATATAAATCGGCCAAAACCGATGAAAAAAAATGTTTTTTTATATATTTTTTTTGGATTTGTATTTTAGCAAAAAGTAAGAAATTTGGGTTTTTTTGCAAAATTGTCGCTCTTCTTTTGTTTACAGCGGCGATCAGAAATGACGCAGCGGTGATCAAATATCACCAAAAGAAAGCTCTATTTGTGGAAAAAAAAGGACGCAAATTTCGTTTGGGTACAACGGCGTACGACCGCGCAATTTTCAGTTAAAGAGACGCAGTGCCGAATCGCAAAAAGGGCTCCGGTCCTAAAGGGCTAAATCCTTCCGGGGCTGAAGTGGTTAAGCTTTAATTTACCTGCTACCTAGAGCTGCCCCTTCCATCAAAAAATAGAACTGCTTGATTTACAAATGAAAGTATTCCTATAAAAGGATTTTAAGGGTTCACTTTGGATTACATTTGCAAGTCTAGGCCAGAAAACTAGCTGACGTAAGATTAATGTCCAATATTCACACCTTGCAATAGGCACCAGCATACGTTATTAGCATGCAGGAGGTGCCTTCCCTAACATAAATGAATGTACCAAGAGAAGCTACATAGCAACGCAACGTAGGTACAAATATCATGCTGTAAACTTTGTACTGAATGCCAGATAGCAACTGCTTGTTGCCACTAAATACACAGCAAAACAGAAGACTTTTTTTGACGCGGCTTGCTTAGAAAATGAGCCTTCTTCCTTGTGCCATGAGATAGTGTGCTGAACTCTGTTCACATGTGAACAAGACTGAGTAATTATGGATGACAAATGACACTGGAAGGGCAATCATATGGAGCTGATGCCTGATAACCATGACTTAATTAGATCTACAATCGTATTGACTTAAAATAAACATCTTACAAATGCAGACGGAACTCAGCCTCTGATCTGTAGCGTGATTCTGGTAGCATTCCCTGTTAATAAGCACTAATTGTATATTGTTAATTATTGACAGCACATTTCTGACTCTATAGGTTTCGGGGCAGCATGTGTATTACTGTATACAGCAACCAACGTGTTCTAGTTTGAATTTGTTGCCATTTAAAGGATTATCATATATTTCCAGTGAGCGAATATTTTGAGTTAAATTGCAGGGCTTGCCTTAAAGTGACACCAAACAATATCATTATTCTCCATATAATCTATACACATTCACCACTTAATGGTGTCATTTTTCATTAAAGCAGAGATCCACCCAAAAGTGGAACTTCCGCTTTAAGTGTTGGTGACCCCCTGACATGCCACATTTTTTGTTTTCACAGGGTCCCAGGTCCCACTTCCTCTCCTGGCTCTGCGGAGCCGGAAGGAAGTTCACCTGTCCCCCTTCCCACCCGGCGATCTTCTGGGACACGTCACAGGTCCCAGAAGATTCACCGGCCATTCACAGTGCGCATGGCGACTCGTGCATGCGCAGTGCGCGCCCGGCATTGAAGCGCCCACACTTGTGATGATAGCGCCGCCAAGGGGAGGGGGAGGGGAGGGGGAGAAGGGCGAAGCGCCGTGCAGCTGCATCACTGGAGCGTGGGACAGGTGAGTGTCTGATTATTAAAGGTCAGCAGCTACACTTTTTGTAGCTACTGACTTTTAATAAGGTAGAACTCTGCATTAAATAGTTTTTTACTGTGTTTTTAAGTCCACTGAGAGCTTAAGAACCTTTCCTTTTCCCACTCAGTTCTGTTTGTTTGTAATAAGCAGTGCATATTAGTTGCAATCAAACCTACAATGACTACAAATCTCATAGTGTATAGTCCCTATTGCATCTTGGAAGTGAGCAAGAGAGGAGGGCTACATTCCCACATACAATGGGACCATGGAGAATGAACATAGCCATCCTTTAACGGGAAGTTTGTTCACAGCAGTAAAAAAAAAAAGAATTTGGAGGGGGGTGAAATCATCAGAAGGTACTTTTTGTGTTAAGAACAAACACGTTGTGCTTACATACTTGGGTACAATTTTTTAAACCAGAGTTTAGTGTCACTTTAATGTAAGTTAAAGAAGAACTATGGTCAAAATGAAAAAATCAATATGCTATGTACCTATACAGTCTGTTAAACATCTCACTGGTTGTTTAAAAAAAAAAACAGTAAGGATTTTGAGATATCTACCTTGTACCCTGCAGCTGAAAGCTCTCATATGCACTTCCCTTACTTAGGAGACAACATTACTTCCTGTTTTTCTAACTGCCCCATCGTCCCCTTTTGCATGCTGCCTCTCTGAAGAACCATCCTGACATCACTGGGGGAGGTCCTCATATAGTCCATGGAAAGCTCAGGCATTTCATTGTACACAGAAGTTCAGAATGAGGCTCTGCCCACGATCGGCCCATGAAGCCATGCCCACCCCACCTATGTCCCGCCTTTGCCCCCCTGTACAGGATGATCCTAGCTTGTCTTTTCTTCTGTAAGTTTACCAATTACCAAAGGAGAACAGTCAGAGAGAAGCACACAGATCAATAGACAAATTGTGTGAAAACGCACCTGTACTGACTTGTGCTGTTTTACATAGCACACACCCAGCTATTGATTGGCAGATGGGTGTGTGTTATGTAAAAGAGACTGAGCATGATAGAAAAAAGGAGGAGTCTGGGAATTGTAGTTTCCTATGAGAGATACAGAGTCTAGCACAGTGAAAGGAAATGACATACTAGCTCTGCTGAACTCCTCTCACCATCACCAGTAGTATACAGCAAAGGAGAACTGGTGGAGAGGATTAGAGACCACAATTGCAGCTATATGGTAGGAAAATAATAATTTCAGTTATTATGTTTATTACCATGTGTAACTTTCAGTCATTTATATGAGGATTTACTAAAATATGTATGTTGCCTTTAGTTGTACTTTAAGATGTGATTCACATTTTTACAAGCCTGTCCTTCCATATATTTATGTTATTGTAGACTAGCCACTAGGGAGCACTTTCAATAGCTCAGCGCAATTAACCTTCCTTTTATTGTAAATGTAAACCTAAAACTAAAATCTCATAAAAGCTTGTCCGTGTTAAAGAGGAGTTCCACCCATAAATGAAGCTTTCGCGGATCGTCCCCCCCCCTCCCCTGGTGCCACATTTGGCACCTTTCACGGGGGAGGGGGGAGCGGATACCTGTCAAATCCAGGTATCTGCTCCCACTAGGGGAAAAATCGCCGCAACTAAGTGAATTTAACTTCAAGTCAAACTTTTAAAAACACTTTGCATTCTCTTTAAGGACCTATGTTGATGGACTTTTGTTTGCTTCAGATGAGTTTTGCATATACATACACATCGATGAGCATCTAAAATCTGCTTGCAGCAGGTCAAGTGTAGGTCAGTTGCACCTGTTAATGAATTCTGAATTATCTCAGAAGAATTTCAAGCTGATGCCATTGACACAAGCCCAATACCTGCCAGCACAGGCCCTAAAGATACAGGCCAGGAGCTGTATGCGCAGCATAAGTGAAAGGCCTCCATGACTGGGTTTGCCAGTTTAGGCTGTAGTAATGTAGGGGCAATCTAATTGGCAGGTTTCAGGGGAAAACAAACCTTACCTCACTGGTGGAGGGCAGGGTGTAGTAGAGTGGGACAGGGTGTGGTGCTAGGGGTCTCTTAGAGGGAGGTGTTGCCTCTTGTATCAGTTGGAGCAGGGGCAGCATAGGACAAGCTTCTCCCGCCCTTCCTTCCCTTCACTTGTTATATGGGTGTTTTTTTTTTTTGTCATGACATGTTGAATATGGGGGGTGATGTCAAGGCAGCAGGTAGAGGTCACAGGGTTTTTGAAGATGTGGATGGTTACGTTCTTTGGAGAATGATGGGTTGGGCCCATCTCAGGTATGGGTGTACCTGCCCTAATAGTGTCGGAAGTAATATGTGATTGGTTAGTGGGCCATATCGGGTGGAAAATTGATAAGCAATTGTCCCCGATCCAATGTAATTGTGGCTGGGGGCCCTGGAAATGCAAGTTGGTGACAGATGCAGCTGGTTGTTCATTCAAGTGTGCCTTCAAAAATCCTAAGACCCAGTAGAAGAGCAGTTAGTTACATGAGGTGGTCAAGTTTGTTTATATAGAGAATATAATATTATATAAAAGAGATTGTATTGTTAATAATGGTTGTTTAATAAAAGGGCTGCTATGGCTATTTAAATCCAAAATAAAGCGGTTTGGTCTGAGTTATTAAGGTTTTGGTAAATTCAAAGAAAATTAAGGGAGGTAATTGTGGAAGTGGCACGGCAGCCGTAAAATGGGCAATACACCAGTCATGCAAAATTCAATTCTAGAAAAATGAAATTCATCACTCCACCAATTGCTTTTTCTTGCACATTTTTTCAAGTTTGAAATTATTAATCCTTTTGCTGCCACAAATATAAGGCTTATGGCAAAACAGAACCACTAGCACTTACCTACCTCAGTAATCCTTATGGCAACTGCATTTCTTTCTACTATAAGTTCATGGTTGCTTTAGATCCCAAGAACGTTTGACAGAAGTGTCCCCTAAACTCTGTTGAATAAAGGGGTTGTAAACCATCTATGCATTAAGGTGCCCCAGAGCCCCCGTTCACTTACCTGAGCCCGATGGTTTCCGTGCCGGAGACGAGCCTAGCAGCTCCAGCTGCTGTCTCAGGTCCTGATTGGATAGATTGATAGCAGAGGAGCCTGCTGTCAATCAAGTCCAGTGATGCGGGAGCCAAGAGGCAGGGCCGAGTCCTGTTGTCTGTGTCAATGGATGCAGCAACAGGACACGGGAGCGCGCCTGCATGAGTGACCCCAGGGAGAGAGCTTCCCTGATGGGTCACTCGAGAAGAGGAGGGGCCAGGAGCACCGCTGGGGGACCCCAAAAAAGCAGGTTCGGGGCCACTCTGTGTAAAACCCTTGCACAGAGGAGGTAAGTATAACATGTTTGTTATTTTTTTTAAAAAAGGGAACCTTTAGTATCGCTTTAATGAATAGCTGTGATTAGTGGCTGACAAACCTAACCTGAAATTCCATGTTTACACCTGATAATAGGTAAGTATTTACATCTTTTTTACACAGGTTAACTAGCATAGATCTTAGGAAAGGGGAGGGACATTTTTAAGGTTAGTTAGGTGTAATCTGATGTTCTAATTTAAAAATGTGACATTGTTCAAAAGTAAAGGCCTTGCAACAACAGGGAAGGAGATTTAGGACTCCTTGTCCTCAATCTCTTTCTCTATCTGAAACGTGAAGCATCTGGGGTCTGCTGCTCCGCTCTCTCACAGTCAGAGTGTTGTTGTTGTTATGGGGATTTTAAAGGACTAGTACCAAATAGAATCAACATCTTACACAAATTGCATTTAATATGCATTTGGTAATTTTTATGTAACACATATGTGGATTTCTTGGTGTTGGGTATAACTGCCAGCTTTGATATAGTTGAGATAAGAGACTAAAAGCTCAAACTGTCTTCCATTAAAATTGATATTTCAATATAAAATTAACATTTCAGCATCATAAACAAAAATTTCTTCTGTTTTTGCAGGACGACAATGGCTGAAAACTCAGATATTGCTTCTCTAGAAGAAAGTTTTAAGAAGTTTGCAATCTATGGAGATACAAAAGCTACAGGTCAAGAAATGACAGGAAAAAACTGGGCCAAACTTTGTAAAGAGTGCAAAGTTATTGATGGAAAAACTGTGACTGGCACCGATGTTGACATTGTATTCTCTAAAGTAAAGTAAGTGGAGCCTTTAGATAATATATTTGCATTTGATTTTGCATCCAGGGCTATAAAGATGACCTATCTCCTACACATAGCAGCTCATCAAATTTATTATCTATATTTGAAACAATCCAGCAGGTTACAAGGCGCCATCATTTAGGCAATGCCAGTATCCATGACAGTTCATTAGAGTTTGAACAGAAGAGCTCATTTATTATCATAGTGCAGAGCCAAAACTGGTATTAAAAATTCCCAGCATGCACCACCTATTATATTTAAAGTGGCTTTACCTTAATGCATTCTCTGCATTAAGGTGAAAAAACCTTCCAATATCAGTTACCCCCGAAACACTTACCTGACTTGTTGTTCAGTCCAGCTCTGTGCTCATCTGCAACTGCTCTGCTCATTCTCCATCTTCTCACAGGACACAAAGGCAGCAGCGGGAGCCATGGTTACCATTTCCTTTAAAGTGGAAGTAAACCCTCCTATCATTTTCAGCCAAGGAAGCTGGCATCTTAGCCTCTGTTTAATCTACGAATGCCATGATGCTGCACATGTGATCAGCTATGACACTAGCCATTGGATGGTTTGACAGTTTGGTTTAGAGCACAACCAATAGGAGCGTTACATTTCCGGCACGTTCCCGGAAATGTAACTGGTTTTTAAACTGTTAAATGGATGGGTTTACTACCGCTTTAAATGCCAACTTTGCCTCCCCACACTTGCGATTGGTCATTGAGAATATGCTCTATGTTAAAGGATCAACAGTGAGGGTCCAGTGTGGGGAGCTTGACTCATTTAGGAAAGGTCAAGCCTAAAGACATTTGGTTTTGAGTGTAGGCTTATGCGTTTTTCATGAGTTTGAATTGCCCCAGTTTGTGAAAATTGTACTATCTTTCTACTGCATCTCTAGTTAGAATTTAAAAGATAGCTTTATACTGAAAAAATGCATATTCAAAATATAAGTTATGCACGTATTGTTATTGTATTCCAGACAAAAGACGGCCAGAGTCATAAACTATGAAGAATTTCAGAAGGCACTGGAAGAGCTCTCATCAAAGAAATTCAAAGGAAAAAGTAAAGAGGAAGCCTATGAGTCAATCTGTAAACTTGTGGCCGGGAAAGAACCCGCTAGCATGGGAGTTACGGTATTAATATATACTATTCCTATTATTATCACTGTAAAACTCATAATATGCATTCTTTGTATCCCACCAGTATATCATAGGCAGTTGAGAGGCCAGTAATACTGTGCTCATCTCTGCACTGACATTGAGAATGATAGGGGTAGAAAACGGATCATATGTGAATTCACCACTACTAATTATTATATTACTATATACAAATACCCAATATCTCTGAGACATTAAATATGCTCCCCCCGGAAGTTTTCAGTGATAACAGATACAATTCAATATTGGTAAAAAAAATGGGCTTTTATTATACACAACATGTTAAAATGTCTTCAAACATATAAAAAAATGTGTGATGCAGAACCTTCTTGTTCGTAATAACAAATACATTTAATAAAAGACCAGGAGAAGCCTAACATTTATTATCTAACTCAGTCTACGCGTTTCACAATATTTCCATTCCTTCAAGACTGAAATATAGATTTGTAAATTGATAACAAATTGAGGTCTATCTATAAGAAATACCATCAGACCATTTAGTTATGTAGCATACATATGACAAAAAACAAAACAAATGGGCAAACATTAGCTGTCCTCCACCCTTAGTTGAAGAGAGGAATGTGAAGGAAGTAAAAAGAGAGAAGAAAAAGAAAAAAAAAACATGCCAAAAGAACACACAGATTTTTACCTTATCTCAAGGTGTTTTTTTTGGGGGGGGGCTACAGTCTTCCCTGCAGTGAAATGCCTACAATATTGTCGGGATCCTTATCCTTCCCTTCTCCTGTATTTGACTTATGTCGACTGTCTGCATGCTCTAGGCTTCAGCACAGTAGCAGCTGCTCTTCCCCTCCCTCCTATGTCCTCCAATCCAGGTTGCTTGCTCTCCAGCAGACAGACAAGCCAGCAGCACATTTCCGACCAGAGGAGGGATTGAAAGAGGGGGCGGGTCACTGGAGTTATAACCACACCCTCTAAACTTTCAAATGGAGAGCAGACTGTTACTTACTGACAGATGAATTGCCCCTACTACTGGAACAAAAGGAATTAGGAATAAAAACAAAAGATGTATAAGGATACTGGTAAAATGTGCTATATTAAGTCTATACCACACTTCTCCTTAAATTATTATATGTGTTGAGGGTTGCAGGCTAGATTTGACTAAGGTTTGCTGGTGACTCAAAATAGTACAGTAATTTTCTTTATTGCTTGAAATGAAACAGGGTTTTTCCAAGTTTCTCTCCAGGGAAATGGCAGCTAAGCAAACGTCTCCACATGGCCCCATGAAGCTTTTCCCAAGCACACCATGCTCTAATGTGCAACACATACAGGCCCAACCTAAAGTGATTGTAAACGATCACCTTGTACAACAACCCATTTAAAATAGAAATAAAAGGCAAAACATTTTTGTATAGATATAAAAAAAATTGTATAAATACCCTTTTTTATAAATGATCACATTCTCTCTGTTCTCAGTTGCATAAGAGCTGGGGGGGAGAAGGAGCAGCACACTGAGCTTGCCAGTGAATCGATAAGCAGCGGGGGCATGTCAGGACAAGTCTGATCATTGGAGGAGAGCACAGTGAGTTCCCAGCATAGCTAGGGAACTGACCACGGTGTGCTCTCCTGCTTAGTGTGGTCAGTTTTAAGTGGAAAGCAAGGAGACAAGCAGGAACACCAGGGATTTCACACAAAGGAAGCAATAAAAAGAACAGGAGACTTTTTCATACACTTACATAGTACAGCAGGCAAATATCAGAAATATAAAGTGTTGGGGTATCAAACTCTTTAATTATACCCGTCCCTTCATCATGCATTCCAGCTGTGCCTACCTGCACTTTGCGGGGGTTAGTTTGCCAAGGACAACCTCCAAAATCATCCCATTTAGGTGAAAGAATGCCTCCTCTCTAGGTTTAGGGTTGCCTTTGATTTTACACAGGATGCAGCACAGCAAAAAAAGGGGAACACGCTAAAGACCTTATATGTGCATATGTCCTTAACACAGCCTGTTCAACAAAACCAGTCCCAAAAGGATGTGGCTTTTTTATATAACTGCTGTGTTTATCAAATACGGATACATTTTGGGTTTTGTTTTTGCCATGGGTCTGATTCTTTTCTGAATCACAATATAACTTAGTTATGTAGATAGGCATAATCTTGGCTATAGGTGTCAACAAAAGTTCTAGATTCTAAGCAATCTTTGTTTTTCAACCAAAATTTTTTGTAGTTTTAGATAGAGCGAGGAAGGGTTAACAGTTGGGTAATATTTTTTGCCTGTGTACCTCATTGGGGAGATTCATTCTCTCTATTTGTCCTGCCAACTGTTGTCTTTGGGACAGAAAATGATAGCAAATCCAACATTATACAGTTGTTACCAATAGGCAAGGGGAAATCTTCCAGTGGGGCACCTGTCCTTGTAACAACTGTATAAGGCATTTTTTTCACTTTAGGGAGATTTATTCTCACTTCCTGATGTTTTTCCAGAACAGAAAGTGAGTGGAAATCTCCCTAACAGGGCAAAAACTGCAAAAAAAAAAAAAACCCTTGCAGCGGTTGCAACCATTCACTACTCTTCGCAAAAAACATAACCTATCAAAAATAGGAGGCGCCTCTGGGTGCAGATGTACAGAAATTTATTGGTACACACATGTATTATATCAACTCACATTTAGTATGAAACAGGTAAGCCCATCAGTATACAGTGAAGGTATTGTGAGCGTAGGCACCACAGCGCTGGATCCGCGTGATGTAGTCCTATCTGGGGGAAATGCCGGGATCCTGACCAGCCGCGTCAGCGTCGGCTGTCCGTAAGAAGTCCGGGACGCAGAATGACAGTGTGAGAGTGAGCCTACGTCACAAATGTGCGACGCGTTTCTGAGCATGCAGCCTGTGATGGAAAGACAGGCGCGCTCTTTCATCAGGCATTTACTACCCAAAAAACAAAAGCAAATTTAACAATATTCTCTGCGGCTTATTTTGCTGTGTTTCTGTTTTCTTTTTTTCTCTTCTAAAATGTAGTCAAAATCTATCTAATACCTTTCTCTTCTATAGAAAGCTACATCAGCCGCAGCTGTGGAACGTCTTACAGACACAACCAAATACACGGGATCCCACAAGGAACGCTTCGATGAGAGTGGGAAAGGCAAGGGGAAAGGTGGCCGGGAGAACCTTGTGGAAAACACTGGCTATGTAGGTGCATACAAACATGCTGGCACTTATGATTCCAAGGTAAAGAAATAGAGATTCCGCAAGAGGAGACGTCCTACCTTAACTCCTGCATAGACATATTTGACCTCTTTGTTCCCAGTGGTGAAGAGCAGTCCACAGCAGTAGTGAAGGTGATAATGGTTCTATTCTGGTCCCTTCTAGCACCAAAGAAGCTTGTGACAAGTGAATGATTTGTCAAGTACAAATATTCCTACCCTTTTATGTTGCTAATTCCAAAAACAAGATTTTTTTCCGATGACATCATGCAAGTCTCTACAATGGTTACTTGGGTTTGAGGTATATGCATTGTTGTTTCTGAGTAGCAGGTGACTATATTGCCTGCTCAGCTATCACTTATTTATGTCTGACATTTAAATACAGTTTATTATCTGTTATTACTAACTTGTTCTGTGATGCATGCACAGGCTCTCAAAGCTTTCAAAGTAAGGACCACATTTTGTGAAAACTGTAAAGGCCTAAGTGAATAAGTGGAGAAAAAACTTTTATTGCAGACATCAGAAAGTGTCCCTATAGGTTCTCCGGATGCCTGATTAGCAGGGTGCTCTGATCTGTACAGTACATAGTGACCAGTGCCATTGCCATTGACTTCAACCCACTCTAGCTTCACGCACCTCACTACTGGCCACTACTGGCTCACTAGTGGCCTATCACTGTGATGGGCATCCTTGGCAACCATTAGACACAGGTGGTAAAAAGGTGTGTGACCCTATGATCCTTCGATTTTTTAGCTTTCTGTACATCCCAGGCTACACTAGAGAAAAAGATACCCTTGAATTCAGTTTTTTTTCTCTCCACAGTTTCACTTTAGGTCAGTCAAAACTTTAAGAAGGTGACTGTTGTATTATCTTTAGAATGATGTTAGCATAAATGTGCCTATATTAACTAAGTATGCGAATGTTTGTACCGTGGAGGAACCCCCACCACTGGCATAATATTTGAAGAACAACTGCAATTATCCAGGAACATCCAGACTCAGCGATCAGTTTTTCCTCCCAAGGTGGTTGGAACTTGGCAGGTTTGCCTGCTGAGATTGTAATGTGCCTACAGGCATTTGTGTTAGTCTGAACATCATCAGCCAGATTGGTGATGATCATCTCATTTTAGGCGTTGTCTATGCAAACATTTATAGACATCTGTAGATGTAGAACTGTAGAGTTTATGGCCCCTGAACGGCAGCAGACAAAAAATGGGTACAGTGTATTCAAAGGCTTGTACTGGCATAATGACACATGATGAGTAGTACATACTAATCCAAAATTGTCCATGGCAGTAAGAAATACAGGGACTGCCACTGTCAACCTTCTTCTCAGAAAGCCACTTGCCTGGCTTCCATGCTGACTCTCTGGCTGATTCTCTGGCTCAGTACTTGTCACTGAGCCATGCATGCAGTGACTTTGAAAGCACTGAAGCTAGAGGGTCGTCATGAAATTCAGACAACACACATTTTTATAAAGGGGTTAGCAACGGCAATCTATGAATGTCTGCCAAGACAGCTGTCCTGATAATATGGTGCCTGGAAGTTTTTCCCATTGGCCGGGTTTGAATAAAAAAACTTAATCAATTTAATTAGATACAATAGGTTTGCTACATTGTTGGCTGATAATAACACACAAACATTTTCCATAAATGAGTGATATGCATAAATGAACAGCAAAATAAAATGAATGATCAGCAGATAGCATGGTATTTTGTGAAACATGATCTTTCTATGACTGCACAGTGCAGTGTTGGTATATTCTCAATGACAAAGGAAAAAAGGGGATACTTTCTATAGGCTGTTACAATAGCCTTAGTCACATATTGCCTCATGCCTTAAAATTTCCATTTCATTCCCACACTTTGCAGTGGAAGATAAATACAAAATCTGGTTGGTTGCTATAGGACATACCTTCAGAAATATTGTATGCACACATAAATGAGGTTTATGTACACTGAAGCTATGTTGTCCACAGCAACCAATTAATCCATTTCAATTCCATAAGCCACGCTATAAAATGACTGGTTTCTTTCAATACTGGTATTTCTTTCCCCTGATTTTCATTAGACAGGCCAAATTTATATAAAAATCATTTCAAAGTAATTTGACTAAACATGCAATAAAATGCAACTTTTTAAAATAATAATCAATTGTATAATTTTTATTTTGCCATCAAATGTATTGCATATTGTTTGCCAAATATTCACAAAAACATTTGACAAATAACACATTTTTGAGATTTATAATTATTTTACATGAATAAAAAAAAGACAGGCCCAATGAAAGAAAAGACCTACATGTGATGACATATGATAACAACATTTACTAATGAGAACATATATCTATTTGTCTCTTGGCGTTTTGGCAATTCATATGTTGTCCACTGTTAGGTAATATTTGCCACCAAAAAAAATAATGCTATTAGAGGTGCGAAGAACTTGAGGATGAAAGCCACATTCAAACTTGGTGCTTTGAGCCAGTGGTTCTCAGCCTCACTCCTTAAGTACCCCCAACGGGCCATGTTTTCAGGTTTTCCTTTACTTTACACAGCTGCTTTAAATCAATATCAATGACATGGTATTGATAAGAGCTATTTTATCTAAGGGCAGTTCCCAAAACATGGCCTGTTGAGGGTACTTGAGGACTGAGGTTGAGAACCACTGCTTTGAGCATCGTCTCTGTTGTAACAGTTTTAATAAATCAGCTCCCCTGAATCTTATAAGACAGGAGATAAAAGTAGGGTCTGTGTCAACAAACCTGTGTTTGCATTTCCTACCATTCTGCATCAAAATCAGATGACCTCACACCAGCTATGTACGCCCTCCTTTTTTATGAATTTATAAAGTCAGTACACAAGAGATTAATGGAGAATTAACACATTTCATGCTTCCTATGATTAAATGTGGGTGAGTGTGAAACGCATCAAAGTCCTTCATTCATCTGCTATCTACTGATTTTATAAATGAACAAAAGAAAATTGAGTATTGTCCGTGATACTTTTTTTATTTGCACTAACATACAATTTTTCAGGACAAGCTTTCGGGGTGTGTCCCCTTCTTCAAGGTCCAAGCAGTACTGATTCACAAAAGTTTTAGCCGAATGTTAAAAAAAGAAGAAAAAATCTCTGAGGGAAAGGAAAAAAAAGGAAAAACAAACAAACACAAATTAATGTATAAGGCAAATGGTAATGAGGTTAGCAGCAGAGTCAGTGAGATGAGACAGGGAGAGCTATAGACTGGGGGGGGGAGGGGGATGACAGTTACAGAGAGGGATGTAATCTCACTGACTCTGCTGCTAACTTCATTACCATTTTCCTTATACATTTATTTGTGCTTGTTTGTTTTTCCTTTTTTTTTTTTTTTCCTTTCCCTCAAAGATTTTTTTTCTTCTCTTTTTAACATTCGGCTAAAACTTTTGTGAATCAGTACTGCTTGGACCTTGAAGAAGGGGACAAACCCCGAAAGCTTGTCCTGAATTGTATGTTAGTGCAAATAAAAAGAAGTATCATGGACAGTACTCAATTTTCTCTGTCGCAATTGCACTAATATGTCTACAATCACCTCAAGCATAAATGAACAAAAAAGGAGGTCGGAAATAGCTGGTGTGCGGTCATTCGATTTTCTTGTACAGTGGCTGTCAGCAAAACAGATGGATGGGCATCTGGCTAAAGTGGGCAAGCTTTGGCCAAACTGGAGTGACACACTGTTTCTTTTGCTTCTCTCATCATACTATGTGGGAATATAGGTCAAATGTAAATCAAAAGGAGCTTATTTACAGGTCAGATGCACCTAGCACTACATTCTGGGTGACCCTAAAAGCATCTCAAACTGATATGAAAAGCAAGCTCTGTTTAGATTTGGTTTTTCCCAACATGTGCATACCTCCCAGTTTTATGATGATAAAGAGAGACACCTTTAAGCACATATTACGTAGGCAAAAGACACACCCCTGCCACAGCTGAGATTAGCTGGACCAAAAAAATCTACAAAATGATTGGCTAAACCACACTGCTTTTTATACCTCTATTGTTTGCTATTTTTTTTCCTTTATATTGGCTTTTTGAAATAACAAATGCAGTAATATAGAGGTTGGATGAAAAGTTTAGATCGGCATAACACTTTTGGTAGGAAAATAGTGCATTTCATATAGAGATGTACACATCACACCAAAAAGAGGGATAGCTGTGGCTGCCCGAGGGACGGAGGAATTTTGGTCTCAGAAGAGGGACAGTCCTTTCAAACAAAGGACAGCTGGGAGCTATGCATGTGCTCATTGGTCTGGTATTCACAGTGTGCCAAATTTCACAAATGCCTCCCTCTGTATTGGTCACTGTTATATATTAGGTATCATACAAAAACTGGAAAAAAAGAGATGTAAAATTGCCTCCCACTGCAACCCACTGCA
The DNA here is from genome assembly GCA_018402905.1 of Glandirana rugosa. Lineage (NCBI taxonomy): Eukaryota > Metazoa > Chordata > Amphibia > Anura > Ranidae > Glandirana > Glandirana rugosa. The sequence goes on from BLSH010424759.1 coordinate 252,500, forward strand.
ACCAGATGCTTGCTTTCAATAACTGATCTGTTCTATGAAAATGCATTGTAAAAATATAATGTTATAACTCTGTATTAGCACAACAAACTAATAGTGCGTATCGTTTTACCCAATGAGGTTGATCTACTGAAGGCAAATAGACTACTTACTTTGCAGGAGAAGTTGCATTTTGCATGGGAATTTCCCCAGAGCTCAGTGAAGGAGATGAAGCTCTGTTGACACCCATCATCCAATCATGTGCAAAAAAAAAATCCTTCTTTTTTTTTTTTTATTCTTGCACGTGATTGGGTATTCTTTGCCCCACATTCACTAAGTTCTGCCAAAAAATACCTTGAAAAGTGCAACTTTCCTTGCAAAATGAACAACCCATTTGCTTTTAGTAAATCAACTCCTATATGTTTAGTGCTAGTAGCTAATTAAAGCGGTAGTAAACCCATCCATTTAACAGTTTAAAAACCAGTTACATTTCCAGCACGTGCCGGAAACGTAACACGCCCATTGGTTGTGCTCTAAACCAAACTGTCAAACCATCCAATGGCTGGAGTCCTAGCTGATCACATGTGCAGCATCATGGCAGTTGTTAAAAAGAGGCCAAGATGGCGGCTTCCTTGGCTGAAAATGATAGGAGGGTTTACTACCACTTTAAAGTAAAAGAGCCATGTAGTGTCATTTCAGATGCATACTGTCACTTCCTTTGTTACCAGTTTAGTGAGCTAAACCATGTCAAGTATTGATAACATTGTTACAGATGATTATATATATATATAATCTGTCCTTGCTATGCAGTGAGTTAACTAATTCTCTTGGTTGTATATTACACTGTTCCAAAATTGAATGGTTATTGTACAAAAATATCTTTCTGTCTATAAATAAATATATATGTATGTATGAAATATTCTTTCTCTGCAATAAATTCATCATTTTGTAAAGTAGTGTGATTTTATGTTCACAAAAATATATATTGTAATAAAAAAAGTATGCATAGTAACAGAAGTAATAGTTAAGCCTTCAAACATACACATATCATTGTGAAGAGATGCACTCTGGTTCCTAACTTGTTTTGGCTGCATTGTGCCGTGCCCTTTAACTGATAAGGACAGACATCTCAAAATCATGGTATTTGGCAGCGTAGGGGTTAAGATTTGAGGATTTGCAAGCGTTGCCATGTAGCCCTGTGTTTTGGTAACAAAAACATAAAGATTGTTGCTACCAGGTGTTTTTAATGTTTTTGAGTGTGTTTTGGTTGCCATGACAAAAAAGTCTCAACTCCACTAACCATGACCCTGAATTGACAGGCCTTCATCATACTCGTGTCCCGGACCCTGAGCTATCCATGCCCCACCCTGCAGAGGGTTGTTCTGTCTGTCATTTTCTAGGGCAGAGTTTGAAGAAGCACTATCGAAATCAAACCTAAAAGCCTAAAGAAAACCAAGTCGCTAAATTCTCATATGTGCTTTTAGCAAGTTAATGTCAACAGTAATTTTCAATCTTTTTAAATCTGCAGCTTTCATTTAAAAATACCTTGTGATTTTGCCATGGAGGTCCTTGTGCAGGATCTTCTTTTTTATAGGGGCAGCACAGTGGCTGAGTGGTTTGCGCTTCTGCCTGGCAGCACCAGGGTGGTCAGTTCAAATCCCAACCATGGCACTACCTGCCTGGAGTTTGCATGTTCTCCTTGTGCCTGAGTGGGTTTCCTCCGGGCACCCTCATTTCCTTCCACACGCCAAAGACATGCTGGTAGGCTAACTGGCTCCTGTCTAAATCGGCCCTAATATGTGTACTGTAGGTATGAATGTGAGAAAACATTTATTTCCCCAAATGGTGGGACTTTAAAGGCACAGGCATGTAGACATATAAAATGAATTATTTTATCAGTATCAAAAAGTAGTAATCAAAGATAAAATAGTACAAAAAGTATAAAACATATATGCTGAGTGATTGAGTACTGAAATACTATAAATTGTCTAACTGTCTAAATTGGTTGTAGTACAGTATGTGTACTATATGTATGAATTGACTTAAGGACCTTAGATTTTAATTACACCAAAAAGAGCTGCGCTTGAATGTGATATAAATTGCATGAATCAACCAATATGAAAAAAAAAAGATTTCTTATGAAAAAATATATAAAAAGTCCAATGTGTGAAAGAAAGATGATCCTCTTCTGCGTTCAAAGGCTCTTAACCATGAGATCAACCTCCATCACCAATAAGGAAAAGCATTCAAGTTGTGAAGCCACCACCAGAGTAAAATACACGCTTACCAACTAATGCGTGGCTCCCTAATTAAAGAGAAGTCAAACGAGCTTGTAATAGGGCACTCGGCCCTGGATTGCCTTATGACAATCCCTCCTGCTACTCCACTGGCTGGTGGTTGAGAGATGCTCCGATAGAGTAAAACCTCATGGGCACATTTATTAATGCAATTAAAATTGCGCACACATTTCGTAAGATTAAAATGCTTTCAAACGAATCCTCACTGGCCAGATAAACGGCACCCACACTTCTGGGAACTCACAATGATGTCAGCGCGTTGCTCCTCCCTATGCGTTTCATCACACGTGACTTAGATTGTAAGCTTCTTAAGGGCAGGGACTGGTGTGAATGAACAATATTTATGTGTAAAGCACTGCATAAATTAACAGCACTACAGAAGTACCTGTAATAATAAAAATAATAGGACAACCACACTTTAGGTGACCATAGGCTGATTGAAATTTGCCCAGTCCTGCAGGGAGTGAATGACCTTTGATTAGTGTGTAAGATCCCCTGATTGTTTCATTGACTTCTGTCAAAGAGATATGTTGGAAAATTTTCCATCGATCGGCAGCTGCAGCAAATTAGCTGGAGCTGTTGACCATTGTATTCTGTCAGGGGGGATTCCTCCATCCACCTCAATTGTGTGGATGGATAAATCTGTTAGTTTTTCTTGGCCAGCTTTTATCCTATGTTGTCCTGCTTTGTCACCCTGTCATAGCCCTCCCAATGGAGAACACAAGTGACTGTGCTGACACCATTGTCACCATCAGGAAAGCCACCTTAAAGGAGTTGTAAAGGCAGAATGTATTTTATCTTAAGATAAAAAAAAAACTCCTGTGTGCCACAGCCCCCCCCCCCCCGAGCACTCCCTAATTACTTGCCTGAGCCCCATCTCTCTCCAGTGATGTCCACAAGTGTCTAAGCCATCCTAGACACTCCTCCTGATTGGCTGAGACACAGCAACAGCGCCATTGGCTCCCGCAGTTGTCAATCAAAGTCAGTAGGCCAATCAGGGGAGAGAGGGGGTGGGGGCGGGTGTCTTAATGGATACATAGAGCTCTGACTAGGCTTGGGTGCCCCCATAGGAAGTTGCTGGCTGTGGGGACACTCAATTGGAGGGAGGGGCCAGGAGCAGCAAAGAGGGACCAGAGAAGAGGAGGATCCGGGCTGCTTTGTGCAAAACCAACTGCACAGAGGAGGTAAGTATAACATGTTTGTTATTTAAAAAAACAAGACTTTACAATCACTTTAAAAATGATATGCAGCAGTTGTTGTAGTACATGCGTTTATTCAACAAATAATTGCAAAGAGGCTACAGGAGATCAGTAGTGCTGATATACAACAAGGCTTAATACACTGTATATTTATATAAAACACTTTTGTTTGGCTACATCACCTCCTCAGCATGTCATAGTTGAATAAGTTTCTGCAACACAAAGGGCTCCATTTAATAAGCAGCAGTAAGGCCATAAGGCAGCCATACCATTGCTTTAAACCAAAAAAAATCCTCCTCACATTCATAAAGCACAGTGTTGGATTATACTTTGCTGGCTTTGGGAGTTTAAAGCAGGTGTAGCGTAATAGGAATCAATAGGCATCTGTTGATGCATCGGCTGCTGCACTAGACCATCGACCAAAAAAGTAAAAATGTAATATATTACCAATCCTTAATTGTGGTGGCTGCATTACATTTTTTATGCTTTTTTTAACCTGATGATTCTGCCAGTAAATCTGTTATTTTTTCAAATTCCTTTTAAGAACAAACTCTCCAGCAAATTTGCAGGTAGACACTCGAGGTTGGGCAGAGAGGTGGTTAAAACACACATATTGGGTATCAATTTATTAGACTTAACATTATCTTTCACAATATAGAAAAAAATTGGGCTAACTTTAATGTTTTCCTATTTTTTAATTCAAAAAAGTGTATTTTTTCCACAAAAATTCTGTTTGTAAGACCTCTGTACAAATATGGTGTGACATAAAGTATTGCAATTACCGCCATTTTATTTTCTAGAGTGTCAGAAAAAATAATGTATATATATAATGTTTAGGGGTTCTGAGTCATTTTCTAGCAAAAAAAACATGATTTTAACTTGTAAACAACAGGTGTCAAAAATAGGCTCCGTCCTTATGTGGATAACCACTTCAATACCGGGCACTTAGAACAATTTTCAGCTGTCAGTGCTGTTGCGCATTGAATGACAATGGCACGGTCGTGCGACGCTGTACCCAAACAAAATTTTTATCATTTTATTTCCACAAAAATAAAAGACCGAAAATTTTGAAAAAAAAAATGTTTTCTTTGTTTCTGTCATAAAACTTTGTATAAGTACATTTTCTCCTTCACTGATGGGCACTGATGAGGCTACACTGACGGGCACTGACGAGGCACTGTACAGATTGGCACTGATGAGGTGGCACTGATGATGGGGCACATATATGCAGCACTGATGGGCACTAATAAGCAGCACTGGCGGGCACTGATAGGTGGCACTGATATGCGGCACTGATGGGCACTCATAGGCGGCACTGATAGGTGGCACTGGGCACTGATAGGTGGCATTGATAGGTGGCACTGCTGGGCACTGATAGGTGGCACATGTGGGCACAGAAAGGTGGCACAAATGGGCACTGATAGGTGGCACAGGTGGGCATTGGTACATGGCATTGGTGGGCACTAATGCATATAGCACTGTTAGGGTTGGCACTGGCAGGCATCACATATGGGCAGAGTGCTATCCCTACAGGGCACTGTATGCCCCTTACCTGGTGGTCTAGTGTGGGCTCCCTCGTTGTCCCTGGGCGGCCCCCAGATCTTCTCCCTGGCGGTCCATGGGTGGCCTCCTGATGTTGTCCCGGGGGGGGTTCCCTGGTGGTCCTGGTCGGCTCCCTGGTGGTCCAGTGTGGCAATCCTGAGGGGGGCTGCACTGATAAATGTTCAGCATAGCCCCCCCCCCCGTTAGGAGAACAGCTGATCGGCTCTGCACTGCTCAGGTCTGCAGGCCTGAGTAGAGGAAAAGCTGATAAACGTCTCTTCCTGTTTACACTGTGATCAGCTGTGATTGGTCACATGGTCCAATGGAAGCCTTTTACCTGGATCAGTAATGCGGTGGGTCAGACTTACCCACTGCACCACCGATTGCCGCGATGCGCGCCCCCACGGGCCCACGATCCCTTGTTATCCTGAGGATGTCAATAGACACCCAGTCAGGATAATGAAGCCAAGTGGTTAAACAGCTATGAAGAGAGTGGGGTAAGTGTGTGTAGAACTAATGGAAAGCTGTTTTATTTTTGCCAAATAAGTACATTAATGCTATATTGGTACATAGTGGAGCTGAAATTTAGAAGAAAAAAAAGGTGAACTTATGCCTTTAAGTTGTTAGTCAAGCCCATCTAATCTGCTAGTCCATCTAACACTACTCTCTCCATAGCCTCACAATGCTGCTTTCCAAGGGGAGCCACCCTTAGACAAGACGCGTGTCACTTGCTGAATCACCAGGTGAAAATAAAGGGAAAAAAGCCTAAAAACAGAGTACCGAAGGCTGCATACCACTGCACCAATTACATGAATGTGTGGCCATAGTAACCCTGTGATATCCATTCTCTGTTATGAATGAGCCCCAAAGAGTTCGGCTCCCTTTAACTGGTAGGTTTCCTTCCTAGTTCAGAGGTGATGTCATGGTGATTGCAGATCATAAACTGAATGTTATCCCAACTATAAAAAATCCATATATGCATTTAATTATTCACAGTCTGCTAAGTAAAGTTTGCTGTAACTTTTTTATTGTGTTTCTTGCTGCAAAATACATGGTGATCCTACCAGTTGCCCTTTGTTCCTGTTTCAAACTGACCTTTCAATGCATGGAAGCAGATCCATGCTTGCATGGTCAGTTTGCATCCCTGGCATACCTGGACATACAGGATACCGTTCTTATACACAGCATTCTTGTGTCTCCTGTAGTCAGTTTAGCACCGTGCTCCCCGCCTAGCCCTACTGTGTTGATTGACAGTGGAGTCTCACTGTATAAGGGAGAGGGACATGAAGGAAGGCTGTGTGGTCAAGGTACAAAACTTTTATTTTTTTACAAAGCAAAATTATGGTTGACAAATAATATTTCATATACTAAAATATACAGTTGTTTTTGTAGTGTGTTCAGATTCATCAACACACAGAGGGCACTGATGGTAAACTGACCTAAAAGTTAGGTTTACAGAAGAAATCTACTAATCTGTACATCAATAAATCCTAGCTTCAGAAATTGATAATTTAGTAGACTAAATTGTTACTAGACTAAATTTAGAAATCTTAACAGCTTTGTCATTAGAAACTTTGCAATGACCAACCATGTGAACACTGTGATGGCTTTATAAATTGGTCTATCGGTTCCTTCAAATTGACTCCTTTATTATTCCAAATTTCACAGCCCAAGCGGATTTCAAATGTTTGACAAATTCAACAGCTAAGCATTCAGCTAAGTCTATAACCACTTCCTCTGGCTAGTGACAAATGTAATTGTCAGAAAGGGCAGAAGTAGCTTTAATGTAAGAGTAAAAGTAGACTGCTCTAGGTTTTTGTTTGGGTGTTGCAGTACTGCACTTTGTCCTCCTAAAACCAAGACCTAGACCAGTCATTGAACTGCTGCTTTTCTACCTCCTTCCCTTCAGCTGGGGACTTTACTGCTTTGTCAAGGGAAAGCAACCAGCACAACCTATGGTGACTGTAGACTCAACTGAGTTTAGTAAAGGGGTATAGAATGTTCACTCAACATATGTTGCAAAGCACAACATGTCTTGGTGTCAGGTTGGTTCCATGTAAGCTGTCTCTGAAGAATGGTGATGGTGTGCCATTCAGGCACAAAGTGGCATTTGTTGGAAGGTACAGCATGTTTTTTTTAGATCAGTCATTTCTGGACTGTTAAGGCCCAGTTATACCTAAGCCATCAGGACAGGACACTGCTGGAAATTTTCTTGGAATGCCTGTAGAGAAGGATTACACAGCAGGGTGTGTGTAATAAAGGGTTTGCTACCAGGATCTTAAGAGGGTTCACACACACCCCCTAGTGGCAGATAAGACAGCATGGCCTCATATATGTGGAGATTAAAATGACTGATTTCCTTGCTTTCGACAAGATAAAAGGGACACCTGGGCTGGAATGCTGACAGGGCCATCTTTAATATTGATTGGACCCTAAGCAAACATTTTCTTAGGGTCCCCCCATGCAAGTTCACTCTCCACCTGCTCTGCGACATACAATAAATAGCAGCTAGACTCAAAATCAGTTTACTGAATCAGATCAGGCAGCGATTGCGATTGGTTGACAGAAGTTATATCATATCATATCATTACCACTTACTGACTGGCTGCTAGAGGTTACAGCACACATTTCTGCTTGTTGATTGGTTGCCAGAGATTACTGTCCATCAATACTGCTCACTGATTGGTTGCAAGAGGTTACAGTACATCATCTCCTCACTGCCTGCACAACACGGACTGGGGAGGTGAGCAGATCCATCAATAGACAGAAAACTTCTAGGGATCCTAGAACTCTTGGGATCAGTGGCAGTGCTGGGGGGGAGGGGAGGGTGTGATCAATGGCAATGCTGGTATTTTTTACTGGCTACCAATGTAAAGAGGAGTTTCAACACTGGCCACCAATGTAAAGGGGCTTTACACTGACCACTAATGTAATAGAAGCATTCACAGTAACCACCATTGTAAGGAGGGATTTACACAGACCACCAATGTAAGAGGAACCTTCACACTGGCCACTAGTGTGAATGGAAGGATTCTACACTAAGCCCCAATGAGAGGATTTACACTGACCACCAATGTAATTAAAACATTAGCCTGTGTTCACATTTGTGTGTGTCTGGAATGCATGCAAAATTGCTTTCCTGATACAACAGAAACATGCTGCCCTTTAGCAGATACACAGCAGTGTCATCAATTGTTAATGATACCCTCACACATCTGCTGACATGTTCTGTGGCACCATGTGATTTTGAAAAAGGGTTAGGGACTTTCTTCCACATCTCTAGCGCATAGAGCAGCACATTGAAATGAATGGGCTGCCCTACACGCAAACTGCATCCTAAAACTGGAGCGGATGGGGGAGGATGGGGGAGGTTTGGGGTGCAGAGGTTAGCAGGGGGCT
>BLSH010424759.1:261075-279800 GCA_018402905.1 Glandirana rugosa
ATTCCCCCCCCCCCCCCCAGCATTGTGCTTACCTTTGCAGAACAGGCTGATGTTAGGCTTAATGACCACAGTTATAGGCAGGACTTTCGAGCATGCCCCTTTACCTCCCCAGTGGGCAGCATGCAGTATAGGTGATGGTGTATATGACCTCAGGGGGCCACTATTTACAAATGAATGCTGCTGCTATTTACATATCAATGCCGGTTATTTACATTAGCATCATTTCACACTGAGATATCGGGACACAGCAGAGGACTAAAACTTCAAGGGACAAGGGAATTTAGTCCAGGATAGCTGGCAAGTATGAGGCAGCTGCTTTGGGCCCCACAACAATGACAGGGCCTAGGGAAGCTGCCCCTTTTGCCCTGCCTTAAAGACAGCCCTGAAGGTTGACCTGGACCAAGGAACTTGCAGTGTAACAATGTCATCTCAGGATAATCAGGACAGTGCCATACTTCCTGGTAGTTATCAAGAACAGCCTTGATAGTTTACGGATTGTTGCTCATTGGACAAAGAGCTACGTGGGGGTGGACAAAGCCTTTCAGTGTGGGGGTGGTAAAAAAATATGAGGGCAGATTATGATCCCTCTTCTTCCTGAAGCCCAGCCAAGATACAGAACTTTGAGGACAGACTTACGTAACGTCTCATCCCTGCTCTTTTATTTCTATATGCTCTGTTGTATTCTCATTAGATCATTTTGTTAGTGTTCTACTTTCTATGTAATTAAATAAGACCTCTGCCTCTTTGAGCATTGTGTCTATTATTATCTCTAAAGTCACCATATTATCAGAGTTCTAACAGAATAACCCATTATAGGTACAGACAAGATAGTACATATTTATATTTTAACCGGTTCCGGACCGCCTTCCGCACATTTACTGTGACAAGGCGGCTCGGCTGTGCAAAACTACGTACCTGTATGTCGTTTTGTGCAGTAGCTCTGGGGGGCGCGTGCTGATTGGCCAGAGGGGGAGCCAATCAGCAGGTCCGGTGGACCCGATGTCCGCTAGCCCCCCCGAAATCATTCCCTATGTAAACAAGGCAGATCGCCGTTCTGTCAGAAGGAAAGAGAGAGATCTTGTGTTTCTGCTAAGCAGGAATACTGATCTCTTTCTTCCCCCAGTCAAACCACCCCCCACACATTTAGCAAGCACTCCCAGGGAACACATTTAACCCTTTGATCAGCCTAGATGTTTAACCCCTTCCCTGCCAGTGTCCTTAGTACAGTAACAGTGCATATTTTTAGCACTGATCACTGTATTAGTGTTACTGGTCCCCAAAAGAGTGTCAAAAGTGTCAGTTAGGTGTCCAATTTGTCCAACGCAATGTCGCAGTCCCCCTAAAAGTCACTGATCGCTGCCATTACTAGTAAAAAAAAATATCCCATCGTTTGTAGACGATATATCTTTTGCGCAAACCAATCAATATACACTTATTGGGATTTTTTACCAAAAATATGTACTGAATACATATTGGGCTAAATTGATGAAGAAATTTGATTTTTTAATTTTTTTTTATTGGATATGTTTTATAGAAGAAAATAAAAAATATTGTTCTTTTTTTTTTTTTAATTGTCGCTCTTTTCTTGTTTATATCGCAAAAAATAAAAACCGCATCGGTAATCAAATACCGCTAAAAGAAAGCTCTATTTATGGGAAAAAGGGACATCAGTTTTATTTGGGTAAAGTGTCACACGACCGCTCAGTTGTCAGTTAAAGTAACGCAGTGCGTATCACAACAAATGGCCAGGTTCTGAAAGGGATAAAACATTCCAGGCCTGAAGTGATTAAGTAGGGAGAATCCACCCCCCTATTTATTTCAGCATAGTAACACAGCATTTACTTTGAATGCCCAATCGAATGTGGGGGAAAAAAACATGATTCTGCCTTGCATATGATTGGCTGAAATAAACACAGCTTTACTTTGCTGAGTAAACATTCCCTACTCTTTAAGTAAATCAAATCCTGTATGTATTTGCAAGGGATGAGCTTGTGTTTGTTACAAACAGGTTTAGGTCAGCTGCCATTTCTTGGCCAATGAGCTGCAGGCAGGGGATTCCCAACCCTGCAGCTGTCGTGCATAAAGGGGTGGGGATGTTTGTGACATCATAGACCTACTATGGCTACATGGCCATATTAGGTCCAAACTATGTGCCCATATAAGGTCAAAGGTGTCACAAGTATTCCCACCCTTTTCTGTATGCCAGCGGCGGGGAAGGGGTGAATAATAAGTGTTTCTGAATCCGGTGCCAAACCTGTTCAGAACAAGCGCATGCTCATCCTTGGTCTTTGTTTCTAATTAGTTCTAGTGAACAGAGGAATTGCTGATGACCATTGGGCTTGAACACATGAGAATGAGCTATCCATTTTTTAGTGTACAAAAAGTATTAGATGGCTCAAAGCACATTAGTTGGCACTATAACCTTGGCCCTACAGAATAACTGCCCTCACCCTAGAAGGGAGGAAACTACAAAGTCAGTGCAGTATTTGTATGTCAAAGTGCTTGTAAACCCTTACATATACCCAGGTCTCAGGTGATACACAAAGATAAATCAAATCCTCCTACAGAAGTACCTGATTATCTGCAGCCATCTTTTCTGTACACCTGGTCAAAGTGTTGAATTTTGAAGCCTGTCTGAGAGTTCCAAAAAAGTGGGGATGGAGAGCTAAAGTTACACTCTGCAGAGCTCAGTGAGGAGAGTTCTGAGAGCTGATTGCAGGTAAGGGAAGGAACCCCCCCCCCCACCCCCCTCTTCACAGCTTGCAGGAACAGAGATGGGGCCGTCACTCTGCCAGAGGTCCCTCCCCATCACCTTTTTTCTCTTGGTGTCAGGAATACTTATCAGAAGTGACTCATGCTGATAGCAGAGGAAAGAGGCAGCAGAGAGAAAAGACACTTAGTGCTTCTTATTGAGACAAGTATATACATAGCACTGATCGCTGTATAAATGCCAATGGTCCCAAAAAAGTGTCAAAATGGTCCGACATGTCTGCCCCAATATTGCAGTACCGCTAAAAATTGCAGATCGCCGCCATTACTAGTAAAAACTAAAAAAAAATAAAAAACCCCAGAAATGAATTCTCATCATCCGTAAGCGCGGCCAATTTTGCGCAAACCAATCAATAAACGCCAATTGCGATTTTTTTTTTTATCACAAATATGAGGAGGAATATAAATCGGCCAAAACCAATGAAAAAAATGTTTTTTTGGATTTTTTTTTTTTTTGGATTTGTATTTTGGCAAAAAGTAAGAAATTTGGGGTTTTTTTGCAAAATTGTCGCTCTTCTTTTGTTTATAGCGGCGATCAGAAATGACGCAGCGATGATCAAATGCCACCAAAAGAAAGCTCTATTTGTGGGAAAAAAAGGATGCAAATTTTGTTTGGGTACAACGTCACACGACCGCGCAATTGTCAGTTAAAGCGACGCAGTGCCGAATCGCAAAAAGTGCTCTGGTCCTAAAATGTGAAATCCTTCCGGGCCTGAAGTGGTTAAAGAGCATGATAAATTGGATTTGCAAGTCCTGTTCTTTGAAGCTGATGAGTGGCATACCATCAGTTGTGGATTAACTGTATTTAGAACCCCAGACTATGTTCAATTCAGTTCAATAAGAGCATGCATATACATGACCTGGAGCACAGTGTTAACACTTTGAATTGGATTTCTGCCACTGCCCTTCTTACGGCCACAAACAGTGGTTTCAACTACAGCTTGAGATCTCCACATTCACTTAAAAATGAGTCACATTGGTGAGATGGCCAGTGACTATCAGATCAGACATTTGATAAAGTGTCTCTACTGAAACCACAGACCAGGCAAATACCCTGTTGCTATACCTCCCAACTTTTTGAAATGGGAATGAGGGACACCTATTAGCAAAAGTATGTAGGCATAGGACACACCCTTAAAAGAGAATTATACAAAAAAAAATATTAGTTTAACCCACAAGTGCTTTTTGTTACCACTACTGTTCCTTTATATTGGCTTTTGAAATGTACAAATGTAGCAATTTAGAAATAGGATGGAAGGTTTAGCACTGGGAAACACTTTTTGAAAGATAAAAAGTGCAGTTAATATAGAACTATATAGATCAGACCAAAATGAGTGACAAATGAGGAGGAAAGAGGGTCAGAGGGACTTTGTCCACAGAAGAAGTTCCTTGTAAGCTGAAGAAGTGCCGGGTTCCAAGCAAGATGCCCTACTGCCAAGATCCATCGATAGGTAATGTGTCCCCCCACCTGGGTCAGGTAACTGGCTGAGTATCCCACTGTTGAGGTCAGACTACTGGCCTTGGTGTTATGTCAGCAACTCGTGTGACCAGAGATGTGTGAACTGCAACAGAGAATGCCAGGCACAAGTAGTGTAAAATGATATAGTTTATTTAACAGATAAGTGGATAATGATGTAAATGCACCTCCAGTATAACAAAGAGTGTAAAACAGCCAAATAACAAAATAGTGACACACAAAGAACACTGCCTAAACAAAGTATATACAGGGAAATGCCAAACCGTAAACATAGCCAAGCCATGGTCATACACAGGAGATCAGTCAGAGGGAGCTGGGAGCAAGACAAGGCAGGAACAGGGAACAGATAACGGAGAGAGCAGGTGGGAAAAGATCAGGCTGCAAGACAGGGGTCCATGAACAGATACAGGATTCGGGATACAAGATTTAGGATACAAGATTCAGGATTCAGGATCACAGGTCAGGGGCCCATGGAGACCAACACCAAGGCACTAAGCACATGGCAGACAAGGTTTAAATATCCAGGAAGGGCAGGGAGACTTTCTGGCTGGGAACCTCTCCTCCAGGGAAAAGAACCCCCCTCTCTTTGGTTCCAAACTATTCATGCATCCTCCAACCACCATCTGGGTGCCCCTCCCCAGGGATTGGTGGAGCTGCATAAATATTCAGGCTTTCTGTTTCACTCTCCTGCTTACTAGATTCTGGAAATCTCCAGAAAACAAGGAGCAATCAAACCTGCAGCCTTAAGAACCCAGAGGAGCCCAAAGCAATCACAATTGGCTCAATTGATTACAAGTGACCTTATCAGAGGAAAAGCTGATAAACAGCTCTTCCTGTTTTCACTGTGATCAGCCGTGATTGACCGATGGAAGCCTTTTACCTCGATCGGTAATGTGGTGGGTCAGACTGACCCACGGCACCACCGATCACCGTGATGCATGCCCATGTGGCCGCAATCGCGGGTTATCCTGAGGACGTCAATAGACGCCCAGTCAGGATAATGAACACCCCTATTGACAAATGACGGCCGGGCGGGAAGTGGTTAAAGAATGCTGCCATATTTTCAATGGCAGCGTGTATTACAGACGTTTCTTAGAAAGAAAAACACCTGGCGGCAGCTCTTTTGTGTGTGCACAGAGTTAACTGCAGAGACCCAGCATGCTCCTTAGTTATTTAATAACTGTCAAACAGCGGAAGCCTTTGTAGTATGCAGAGTACTTTTTTTTTTTTTAAGTCGGCAGTAGCCACGGGCATCGGAATTGACACTGGATCTACTATGTACCCCATACTCATTCACATAGGGAGGGCCGGGATCTGGAGCTCCCCTTACTAAAGGGGGCTTCCAGATTCTGATAAGTCACCCCCCGCTCCCCCACAACCACTGGACCAGGGTTGTGGGGAAGAGGCCCTTGTCCCCATCAAATTGAAGTATTTTGGCACTGATAATATGGTATGCACTTAGATAGAAACCTGATTGCAGGAACGTGTCCAGATGGTAGTGATTAATGGCATATTATCTCAATGGCCTGGGTTGTGAGTGAGGTGCCTAGGGCTCTGTCCTGGGACCAAATGTACTCAACTTGTTCATAAACAATATAAAAGTCAATCTCAGTGTTTGCTGATGATACAAAGCTAAGTAGGGCAATGTCCCTCTGTCTTTCTTTTATTGTCATATGTTCCTCATTTATAGTCTGATTTATATAGGTGCATATAAACTGCACTATTTATCTATCCAAAAGTATTTTAAAGCGCTAAACCTTTCATCCAGTTTCTAAATGACTGCATCTGTAAATACCAAAAGAAAGTTGCAAGGTATGGGGGTAGGCAGTTTGTAAGTGGAACTATGATTGGCTGGTTGTTGGCACCAAACTGTCCAGCTTCCTCTTTGACAGCCTGCCCAGTGGCGGCCGCTCATGCAGGGCACAGCCCCCTAATCCATGCCCCTAATCTACATGCAGGGCGCTAGACGTATGTATTTCAATTTTTTGGGGGGGTTTTCGAAGCACATGATTAGAGCCTGAGGCTCTAATTGGCTTCAAAAAAGTTGTGTGACATTAGCAAATTATTATTCGCTAATGTCTTCCTGTTTCTACTCCTGGCCAATCAGGAAGCGGGTCCTGAGACCCAATTGGCCGGGAGTCCTAAGACCAGATTTGCTGTGAGTCCTAAGTCCTGGGAGGAGAAGCTTCTGCCAGAACTCAGGATGGGACATGGAGGGGAAGCCACTGAAGCCACGACCTGGGTGGGGTAAGTGTGGGGCTGGCTGGGGGTCTGGCGGGTGACAGGGCAAGCGATGTGGCAATCGAGCAGCAGGGGGAAGTGGCGAGCGAGAGGTGAGGGGTGTCTGGCTGGCTGGGGAGGCCATGGGCCCCCCCCCCCCGAGAATATTGAGCACCAGCCGCCACTGTACCCACCTATTGGTAGTTGTATCCCTTGCCATACTGTGTCAAACTCCTAGTCATAAGCCCTGTCATGGCATCCCTTACCATAGGCCTTGATATTTAAAATTAAAGGAATGTCCACACAAAAAATATGTTTTCTGATCTTTACCGTAGCTCCCAAAGATGGTTGTGACTTCTAACATCCTATTGACACACAGTAGCAAACATTCTCTTGCTGTCTTTTGGGGCGCAGAATGCCAGCACATAATTTATAAGCCATCTTCCCTTTGCAGTTAACAGAAAACAGAGCTCAGAAGAATGTCAGTAACTTCACACATTTTATTTATACAAAAATGTATCTACTTAAATGTCAAAAACAGCAATCAAGCTTCAGTAATAGAGCAGGGTCCTCATCTCACAGAAAATCATATAATGGCTGTTGGGGAAAAGGAAGAGAGAGATCCAGGACACACGCAGCACTGCAGAGCAGACTCAGCCAGGAGCTGAAAGCAGTCAGCAATAAGAATAGAACAGCCCTCTGGAGAAAATCTGGGAGTCAGATGTACAGTATACAGCACACAGGACATGCTAGACCGTGGGGAGCCTGGATTCCACAGGCAACATGTTTCTGGGCTTTCTGCCCCTTTCTCAAGTCTGGAGGAATGTGATTAAGGTGGATTTTTAAAAACTACATGGCAGGAAAACATTTTCCCTTTGCAACTCCTCTCGCTTTGGGAGCACCACAGAGTTTGGACCGCTTCCTCACATATACTAAATCCATAGCAGGCAGCTTCTGTCGCCGAGTATAATTAAAGTGCTTCTCATTAATATACCCATCTATCCCACTCTCTATGTCCTATTCTGCCCAGCACGCACCCAGATGGCACATTCCCACGTATACTTAAACTCACTTCAGAGGACTCCTAGCCTGGCCTAAAAGGCCTTTTGCATCCCAATCACAGTTCACAGCAGACCTTAAAGAGTTAAGGCAACTACAGCTGGTCCTTCTGTTGAACTACCTCACCCAGAGCTTCAGTGACAGGAAGGGCCCATGGCAGTAGCTGACTGCATCCGAATAGCTGTGGGGTGTTTGGCTTCCATGCCCCATCTCTCTAAAGCTCTTCCCATCCTGGCATATATATGGGCACTAACTCCACCTATCATATCACTAGAGGAAGGTTTCCTCTGAAAGGGGACTTAATGTGACGAACGCGGGTATCAGATCGCTGCCCTCCTCACTGACGGGTGGCTGAGGACCCCCTTGATCTAACACTTGTCACTAACGTAACAATGCCACTCTCAGCTACTTTCGGCACAAAGATTTCCCAGTTTGCGGGACCACCGTCTAAATGCCAGCCGCCTGAGAGCGATTGTTACCAGGCTAATTCAAACAATTAACCCTTTCTCTGCCACCACCTCTACTTTGGAGCCAGAGGAGCTCGGGATTTTAGCAATACCAATATTCTAGAATAACCACCTGTAAAACACGCTGTCACCGCAGACAGGTATATTCAGATGCATTATTTTAAAAAAACAGTAGCTCTCTTCAAAGGAACAGATTTGTGATAGTTGCATTAAGAGCTTTAGGGACAAGGTTAACACTTTTCAGAATAAAGTTTAATAATGAAAAGGTCAAGTTTTAGGTGCAGTAAAATATTTACAGAAAAATAAAAAGAATGTTATAAAGCAATGAGACAAAATAATATACAGTAGTAAAGAAACAGAATGGAGATACTTGCTTTTGAAATGTCCGTGATCAATCAGTGTTTCGAAGATGATTCCCTGGTTTTCTGATGTTGGTTCGTTGATGGAAAATGAGAACTGGAAGTTGGTCTTAGCAGTCCCTTTCTCTGGATGACAAGGGGCGGATTCTTAGACTGTCCAGGGCGGCCGTGAAATAAAATCTTCCCTAATTCACAAGTTCTGTATGAAAAATCATATGTCATAATTGGGCCGCCCGGCAGACCCCACATTAAGGAATTAAATCTCAACAGACACAGTGCAGCTGAATAAGTCCAAACATGAGGGCTCCGACATTCCTCAGGGACCCTGGGGAGGGAACACACTAGTTCTGGCTCCCCTTACGTTCACAGTGTTTGAAGTTTATACTTGATTTAACCGCTATGAGCTTCTGCATTCAAATATGTACATGTTAACGATATGTCATGTTCCTAACTGAAGTTATGAACTGTATGTATTTTTGGTGAGCTTTAGACAGAGATGGGGGTCAGTTCGGGGCCAGAGTTGCCTGTGTTATTTATAACCCTTGTCAATTCTGAGTCCCCTTGATGTCAGCTAGCTCGGTTTATGGCCTAAAGATAAACACAAACAGATCTCTCTTCCTGGCTTAAGACAACATAATCCAGGTGGTCTTCTGGAATCCATCTACAACAGGAAGGGAGGGGGCGTGTGAGGAGTTTTTAGTAAGAGGCTGCCAGCTTTTAAAACTTAGCATGCCATTCTTGCTGACAAAATGGAGTCCTCTTAAACAAAAATGGAGTTAGCCTTGCTTGCGTCTCGTGCGTGATATCATTACTTTGTGTGTGTCTCACACGTGATATCATCACACTTAACACTCAGTTACATGGTTCCCTTTAACACACTATTTTGTGACAGAGCCACCTAGTGACAGACTACCTAACTGCACTTGTTAACAAGCTAAATGGCAGATGAGGTTTAAAGTGTTACTAAACCCACAACAGTAAAATCAGTATGTATACGCAGTAAAGAATGCTTGTTATACTCACCTTGGAACCTAAGGGGTTAATCCTCTGCATTGTGTAAAAAGGCTGCTTGAACTTATATGCACAGATCCTCCCCTCCCTGCACTGTCCCCCTGGACAAGTCCAGGAAAGACAGATCCTTTAGCGTCAGGCTGCACATGCTCAGTTTGGTGTGTATTGCCAGAGAGGTTTTTGTTGTCTTGGAAGAGTGCGTGTGATCAGCACAGAACCAATCAGCGCTGTCCAGACAGAGGGTCCAGTAGCCCTGCAGCCTCATAGGACAGTGCATAGGCTCAGTACAGTATGGAAACTCCTCCTACAAGCTTCACCAGGAACTGATACAAATCACAAGACTGCTATATACTGCTGATGAGAATAGGTATTTTGCAGTTTATATTTACTAAAATAATTGCATTTCCATGTTCTGTATACTGTGGGAGACCAGGTATAGTGAATGCAGTGTCCTGGGTTTAGTAACCCTTTAATATTGAGAAATGTAAAGTAATGCACTTGGGAGATAAAAATATGAATGTAAGTTACTCACTAGGGGGAGAACCTCTGGGGGAATCTATGATAGAAAGGATCTGGGGGTCCTAGTATATCACAAATTCAGCAACAGCATGCAATGGAATGTTGCAGCAAGCACGGTTTGCAGGCTATTAGCATGCATTAAAAAAGGTATTTACTCAAGAGATTAAATAATAACTCCACCACTTTACAAAACCCTGGTTCAGCCACATTTTGAGTATGCCACCCAGTTCTGGATGTCCTTAAACTGGAAAAAGTTCAGAAAAAGACAACAAAGGTAATCAGAGGACTAGAGGATTTTGGTTATGATGAATGACTACAAATGTTAAACCTATTCTCCCTGAAGAAAGGACACTTAAGAGGATAATGTTCGCAATATATAAATCTTTAAATGGTCATTGTATCATTGGGAGGAAACTCAAGGTCTCTAAAGACACATGGCCACACAATGAAGTTGGGGGCGAGAAGCAGTTTAATCTTATCTTAAACTGGGGTTAAAAGGGGTTCTTTACTCTTAGAGTGGTAAGGTTGTGGAATTCCCTTCCACAGTTGGTGGTGTCAGAGGGGAGTGTAGATAATTTTTAAAAAATGTTTAAGTGTGTTTCTAAACCAAACGCAATTCCAAGGATATTGAAAATATTAGTGTCATACTGTATATATACAGAGACATACACACACACTGAACCCCCATTCACACCGAATCTGTCTTTGAAACCATGTGATTTCACTTGAAATTGCACGATATCAAAGCCGCAGGTCAGTGCAACTTCAGGTGTGACTTGGCTGACATTTGTGCAACTTCATGCACAGATGTCTATGCAAGTGGCACCTGAAATTACAAAAAATATAGTGAAGGAACCGTTTTGTCAAATCAGTGTGGTACCGCATAGTTGGCATTGCACCGATTTGAACAGTTCCATTGCCGACAATAGGGTGCGACTTGGTCATTCAATTTGGAACTGTCAAATTGCATGACAAATCGCACTGGTGTGAACGGGGACTTAGGTTGGACTGAATGGACTGGTGTTTTTATTCAAAATACCAACTACGTAACTACAGTATATCTAGAACTGCGTGAACTTGACCTTTAAAACAAAGCTGTTTTTCAGAGATGTACCGTATATGTAAAGCCATTTTGTTGTAAAGTCATTTTTTTTTATTTTATAAAAAAAGGGAATTGTTAAACCTCTCTCCATCTTTTTTCTGCCATCAGTATCCCATTTGGAAGATTTTCTCCCCACTTTCTATCCTTCACAAAGTGAGGGAAACCCCTTCTTGGACAATTGTTACCGGAACACATGTCCCCACCGGAAGTTTTCTCTTCTATTCCTAGTTTGGTGACAATTTGAAAGTTTGGGTTTATTCACTTTCAGTCCCATTGACAGTAGTCATCAGGACTAATAGACTAGGCAAAGGTAAAACCCCTGTCAGTATATTTTTTGCTGTCAGTGTCTTTTTAGGGAGGTTTCACTTCAATCCTTGGGTCAGAGTTGCAATAGGAAGTGGCAGTTTATCTTTACAAAGTGTGGGAAGTTACTTTTTAGGCAACTGTCAGCACCCATTGGAAGATTCACCTTAACTTCTACCCCTGGTGACAATTTTAAAATGTTGAATTTCCCATCATTTCTGTGACAATAATCCCAATACTAATTGATAGGGTGAATCTACCAAGCAGCGCCACAGGCAGACAAATAAAACTGACAGGAATGCTTACCCTTCCCTGCTCTATACAAAACTAAAAAAAAAAAAACCTTTGCTTTAGATACACTTTAACAAGGTAATATATTCCCAATTACATTTCAAATCTGATTTTAAAAGTAAATTAATGTCTTTATTCAAAAAAGATGATCCTTTACTGCAAATACCTAAAACACTAATTGTGTAATTATTAATCCATTTTCATTGTCACCACCCCTTGAAATAACCTCCGCTCTCCTCTTCCACACACTTTCATGAAATCAAATATTTCCTTTCTATGAAAAACACTGTCATAAGGCATTCTGGGTAATTTGATATGAATAGCCTAGATTCTTTCAGCTTATCACATTCATATATAAAACTGGCTCGAACACAAGGCTTTAAATCAACATGTGCCTTTAGTTCTTGACCCCCGGGCACCCTAAGCATGAAAACACTTATAATATGTAAGCAGTGCAGGGTTACTAAAAGTGATGCCCATTGAGATATATGCCCAAATCTCTTCATTCCCTATTTATATCACACATAAATCTCAGGCCTCTACTATCTCTTTCTAGATACGGGCAGGCAGAGCTTTTTCATAAGGGATGTAGGCAAATACATCTATTGGCTCTGAAAAGCAGTAGCTCTTAAGCCATAAATGAGTTTAACTGTACGTAAGCATTACCCCCTGAAAGTTATTAGGAATCCCCAGTGGTCCAGTGGGCTGACATTTCACCTTAGGGTTGGATCCTTGGCTTGTTGTGGGGTGTGAAGAATTGGGTGCCAATCACTTTTGAAGGGGTTAACAGAGTTTATTTATTCTGAAAAACCCGGGGAGAGAGGGATTAGGGCACAGGATACCCAAAATAACCATCCGCCAAGCCAGCCAAGACTGTCACCCAGATGATGTGGTAGCACTTCTGCTTTCCTTATGGCTGTTCACAGACAACACATTCAGATCAGGAACCCTGTTTTAAAAATAAATTCATCCAAGAATGGTGCTACTCACTAGGCATTGAAGTTGCACACTGCCTCGTACCACCCACAAGGCAATGGGGCATGTGAAAGGTTTATTTGCACCCTGATACAGCTACTAAAAGGCTTAGCTTGCGAGAAACAAAGCAAATTGACCCACTACTTAAAGAAGAACTACAGGCAAAACTTTTTTTTCATTTTGGATAGAATAAAGGAGGGTTATTTCTGGAAGCTTTATTTTTGCCATCTGTGTCCCATTGGGGAGATTTCCCTTCACTTCCTTTCCCATAGCCAAAGCAGGAAGTGAGAGGAAATCCCTGCAAATTAAGGTAATCTCTTGGGGACCCCCAGGTCACTAGAACTAGTGTCCCCATTGGAAGATTTCCTCTTTATTACTTTTTTGGGGGACAACCCAAAATTTGAGATTTGTCCTATTTACTAATTGTAAATAGGACAAATAGAGAGGGCAAATGTCCCTAACAGGGGCACAGACAGCAATAAAAACTGACAGATGGTCTAATCCCTCTCCACTCTATTCAAAACTAAAAAAAAGTTTTGTCTTTAGTTATATTATAATTGAAGCGGTTTGCAAACACAACCACACAGTACATTCCTTGGCAAGCCACTCATCCAACCTAGTTATGTTTGGCCATATTATCAGGGGATCCACAGACCAATGGGCAACAATGTCAAAAGCAGATCTTGAACACACTCCAACTTCCTGGATTCAGGAGTGGAAACAATGTCTGTCTGAATTCCAAATGATTGTCATAGACCGGTCATTGGTGGAGCAAAAAGACTTGGAGGCATTAGACTTTGACCTTTAGAACCGGAGAACAGAATGTTAGTCCAACGTAAAGGCACACACCAGAAGTGAAAATTGAAAACACAGTGAGAAGAAGACCCTGGAGTTGTCTTACACCAGTCAAATCCAGGTCTGCCAGTATATGATATCCATAGACTGGCATAGACCCCAATGAAAAAATCTAGATGACTACATTTTAAACTCCTCAAACCCATCAAAACCCACAAGTGGGTCTATAATGGAGTTTTCTAGAATCCTGTCCAAGTTTGTGAGACATCTCTGCCTCCTGCAGAAGTCATGGATCTTGACAGTATTACACAGCTCAATGGTCACCCAGCTCAGGTTCGTGCTCCTGCTTTGGAGTCCTCTGAACCACTATCCCCTGATACCCCTGAGGAGAGAGATGCAGCGCCTCTTGTCCCAGTCGATGGAACCGAGACTAAAACCCTAAGGTGCTCCTAGAGACATAACTTTGCAAACTTGCCAGGGACACCGAGTTTAAGTAGGGTAGAGTGCCCACCATACTCAGATGTAGATGCATATCCCTTTAACTCCATTTCCCACAACTTCCAGGGTTTCTAAACAAGTTTCAGGGAGTATAAATCATTCAGCTTTCCTCCCACAATAGCTCAGAGAGGCCACACCTGATAAAGCACAAGTAGTTGGCAACTCATCTGCAGCCAGGTAAGAGGCCCTCCACTGTCAGAACCAGTGTGTGGGTAGCTGGACCGGAGCATAATAGTATGCAGCTTCTCCAAAAGACCCAGTTACTATGAGGAGCCATTCTCTGATCCCTTTGTCCTTGAGCTTTGAATCCCTCCAGCTGTTCACCTGTGTAACCAGGGCTACCCTGGACTTTACTGTGAGGGACACTGTTTATGAGAATACTCACAAGTAGTTGTGTTCTGTACTGTTTTACTGAACTAGCAGTTCTCAACTTAATTCTCTGTTGTAATAATGGGTTATAGAGAGAATACGCTATGCAGCCACATTGTCCGGATTGAATTACAGAGACATTGCTGTTAAGAGTTCAATGTATGTAAACACGGACCTCCGCTCTGTGTGAGGGGGAAGGGCTGTGATCACAGCCTTCCTTTACGTGAAGGCTGTGACCACTTCCCTTCCCCAGATAGGCAGTCCCCCATACAGTAAGAACACGCCCAGGGAACACAGTTAACCCTTAGAGCGCCCCCTGCAGGTTAACCCCTTCACTGCCAATGGCATTTACACAGTAATCAGTGCATTTTTATAGCACTGATCGCTGTATAAATGCCAATGGTCCCAAAAAAGTGTCAAAGTGGTCCGACATGTCCGCCCCAATATCGCAGTACCGCAAAAAATCGCAGATCGCCGCCATTATTAGTAAAAAATAAAAAAAAATTAAAAACCCCAAAAATGAATTCTCATCATCCGTAAACGCGACCACTTTTGCGCAAACCAATCAATAAACGCCGATTGCGATTTTTTTATCGCAAATATGAGGAAGAATATAAATCGGCCAAAAACGGTGAAAAAATATGTTTTTTTATATTTTTTTTTTGGATTTGTATTTTAGGAAAAAGTAAGAAATTCGGGTTTTTTTGCAAAATTGTTGCTCTTCTTTTGTTTATAGCGGCGATCAGAAATGACGCAGCGGTGATCAAATACCACCAAAAGAAAGCTCTATTTGTGGGAAAAAAAGGACGCAAATTTCGTTTGGGTACAACGTCACATGACTGCGCAATTGTCAGTTAAAGCGACGCAGCGCCGAATCGCAAAAAGGGCTCCGGTCCTAAAGCTGGAAATCCTTCCGGGGCTGAAGTGGTTAAAAATGCAAATACGGACTGACCTGTGCTAGAGAGGCACACAATGCACCTCCAAGATCTATGTTTCAAAAAAAGTTACATGAAAGTAATAATAAACAATCATATACATGAAATTGTGAGAAAGGCGTTTAAGGGAAAAGTAGAGCCAATGCTATTTTGGGCCCTATTTCTACTATCAATCACAGAAGTGCAGTTTGTTCTGCGCTCCTATGATACATTTTCAGCCGACAGCAGGATAGGCTAAAGCCTGCTTTCGGCTAAAGTCCCAGAGCCGATCCAGGCTCTGGATCGATCCTGACTTTGCAGTAGGGATCCAACCAGATGCTTGAACTGGCAGCTGGCTCAGCCTCTTAGCGAGCCACTGGGAGACTGAGCCAGCCGCTCCCACCCCCTCCACAGCCCAGAGGTCCAGTGAACACTGGAGGGGCAGAGCAGAGAGCCAGTGACAGACAGTACCTACAGACTAAAGCCAGAGATCTGAGCGATCAGTGGTCTTTGATCACTCAGGTCTTAGAAGTATCGGACCAATGCTGCATCCACCAAGTCAATATCATTTTTTTTTGTTCCACAACCCCTTACTTCTCTATTAACATAAAACTACTGTTACTAAATGTAGCCCAATGCAGCTGATTTGCTTGAAGTGGGGGCTCTGAGAACATGCATGGGACAGCCAAAGAGAAACAGCGCAAGAGCCTGACAGTGTATTTGATAAATTAAGGCTTGATGTAAAACAAATAACCATAATGCACTCAAAAATATAGAAGTATTAGAGGACAGAGCAGCAACATCCAGGGTAACCGTTGACCTCACAGGAGCTCCAAACTTTGGCCAGGGGTAGTGGTGGCGCGCATCAGGCAGCGCTGATAGAAAATGAGCATTCGGCCTGGCTAGGTAGAACACAACATCCAGACTCTGCTCATCTAATCTCCGCCCCTGGATATGACATAAATAAGTGATGCAGATGCATGTTTTGGGAAGGACCTCCCTTTGACGAATGTTTTGCCTCTTGCACTGTTTCTCTCTGATTGTTTCATGCCTATGCAGAACCTGCTTTCCCCCTGCTGACTGTACAGGTACACTGACCTCTGCCTCTACTTTTTTCCCAGCAAGTAAAGGATAGGATTGGACTTGTCAGCCAGTCAGGAGGTTTTTTCTGTTAGTGAGTCAGCAGGGGACTTGTCAAAAAGCGTAGTGTCTTTCTTTACTATTTACTTTTTTTATTGTGAATGACAGAGAGTGGTATCTGGGGGCCCCTCCTATTTTTAAAGGAAGCTTTCGATAAGCTCCCTGCCCATAGACCCTCACAACCACTAGGCCAGGGTTGTGGGGCAGAGGCTCTCGTTCTCATCAACATAGGGACAAAAGTGCTCTGCTAGGGCAGCTCCAAACTGTCAAAGAACCCCTGTTAAGGGCATATGGCCTAGTATGGTTCTGGAAGGGATGTGCTGCACACTCACCCCCCCCCCCCCCTTTCCTGTATTGCTAGTCTGCATGCTCAGATAAGAATCTGGTATGGATTTTGAAAGGGGGCAACATGCATTTTTTGCACAGCATTCTCTGATTGGACAAGATAGAGGGGTGTAGTGGTGACCAGTGACGGCTGGTTCTCCAGCCCAGGGGGGGGGGGGCAGCAAACAAACCACCCTCCCACCCTCGGGGGTTCTCACATGGTCAGGGTTTACAAGGACGGCCAACTCCTAGATCTCCCCTTACTTTCTCTCTGGCGTAGGCGGTGATGCAGAGAGATCACTCCGATGAGGATGGCGACCGCCATCTCCCGGATCTCCT
Organism: Glandirana rugosa; assembly: GCA_018402905.1. NCBI lineage: Eukaryota > Metazoa > Chordata > Amphibia > Anura > Ranidae > Glandirana > Glandirana rugosa. The sequence continues at coordinate 278,007 of BLSH010424759.1, forward strand.
CGTACATTCTCCTCTGGTACTGGCCAATACGGTCTCTTCTTCTCTCAGCTAATCGGGTCTCAGGACCCGCTTCCTGATTGGCCGAGTGGAGAAGCAGGAAGACAATAGCGAATATTAATTCTCTATTGTCACACAACTGGGTGGGCTTAGGGTGCAGTGCTCTGCGCCCCGAGCCCACCCTCTTTTGAAGCCAATTAGAGCTTCAGGCTCTAATCGCGTGCTTAACCATTTGCCAACCACCCGCCGCAGATGTACTGTGGCAAGGTAGCTCGGCTGCGCAAATCGCCGTACGGGTACAGCAATTCGTGCTCTAACTATCGTGGCCGTGCACACTCCGATTGCCCGGCAGGGGAGCCAATCAGCGGGTCTGGCAGACTCAATGTCCACCGGCCGCCCATGATCGTTGCCCATAGTGACAGAACGGGGATCTGCTGAAGTAAACAAGGCAGATCTCCGTTCTGTCAGGGGATGACACTGAGATCCATGTGTTTCCCCAGTCACACAGTCCCCCATACAGTTAGAAAACACAAACAGGGAACAACTTTAACCCCTGGATCGCCCCTGATGTTAACCCCTTCCATGCCAGTGTCATTAGTACAATGTCAGTGAAGATTTTTAGCACTGATTACGGTAATACTGTCACTGATTCCCAAAAAAGTGTCAAAAATATCAGTTAGGTGTCCTATCTGCCCGCCGCAATGTTGCAGTCCCACTAAAAATCACTGATGGCTGCCATTATTAGTAAAAATAAATAAATAAATAAAAATGTCATAAATCTATCCCCTATTTTGTAGACGCCATAACTTTTGTGCAAACCAATCAATATACCTTTATTGGGATTTTTTTTTCAAAAATATGTAGAATACATATTGGCCTAAACTGATGAATAAATTCATTTTTTATATATTTTTCTTTGGATATTTATTATAGCAGAAAAAATTTTGGGGTTTTTTTTCAAAATTGGTGGTCTTTTTTTGTTTATAGCGCAAAAACTAAAAACCGCAGAAGTGACCAAATACCACCAAAAGAAACCTCTATTTGTGAGAGAAAAAGGACGTAAATTTTGTTTGGGTACAGCGTCGCACGACAGTGCAATTGTCAGTTAAAATAACGCAGTGCCGTATCGCAAAACATGGCCTCGGGGTAAATCCTTCCAGGGCTGAAGTGGTTAAAAAAAATAACCCTATTGACATCCATGCGTCCAGCACTCTGCATGTAGATTAGGGGCCAGGTGCATCGATTTGGTGACATCACTGTCTACACCTCATCCAATCAAAGCACACTTTTAATTTATTGAGAAAATGCAACGTGGTCTCTAAATGATGCCCATGTCAAGTGAGTGAACTTCTGTGTTCAGTAAGCAGCAGGCAGCCGCTCGACAAAGGCAGCGCCGTCTTTACCGCAGGGCAAACGGGGGCAGCTGCCCAGGGCCCTGTCATTTTTTGGGGCCCAAAGCAGAGCTGCCCTTTAAGCCCACGCTGCCCACAAAACAGGACCCCCATCAGCGCTACAAATCCACCAGACTCCAGTCCAGACACACACAGTGACACAGGCAGCTGCAGCTGGCCTCAGTGCGCAGTGCTGCATTTTCTTGAGCAAGGAGCAGGCCAAGGGTGGGCGGGGCCTTGAGCTCCCCTGATGCTCTGACCCTAGGGTTGCCACCTTTTCATCAAGTCAAACCCAAACACTTTAGTGGCGCACAGCAATTTTTTAATAGTATAGAGTACTAGTATTTATATCTGAATCCACAGAGTTTCCCCTTTATATCTAAACTCGCAGAGTTGCCTTACACTG
>BLSH010424766.1:0-21266 GCA_018402905.1 Glandirana rugosa
ATGGAGAGGTTCCTGCTGGTGCTGTGAGGGACAGATTATTGTTCTAAAATCATCTCCTAGCGCTAGAGGCAGAGGTTCCTGCTGGTGCTGTGAGGGACAGATTATTGTTCTAAAATCATCTCCTAGTGCTATAGGGATAGGTTCCTGCTGCTCCTGTGAGTGACAGATTATTGTTCTAAAATCATCTCCTAGTGCTCTAGGGAGAGGTTCCTTCTGCTCCTCTGAGGGACAGATTATTGTTCTAAAATCATCTCCTACTGCTATAGGGAGAGGTTTCTGCTGGTGCTGTGAGGGACAGATTATTGTTCTAAAATCATCACATTCTGCTAGAGGGAGAGGTTCCTGCTGGTGCTGTGAGGGAGGATTATTGTTCTAAATCATTACATATTGCTAGAGGGAGAGGTTCCTGGTGGTGCTGTGAGGGACAGGTTATTGTTCTAAAATCATCTCCTACTGCTATAGGGAGAGGTTCCTGCTGGTGCTGTGAGGGACAGATTATTGTTCTAAAATCATCTCCTAGTGCTCGAGGGAAAGGTTCCTGCTGGTGCTGTGAGAGACAGATTAATGTTCTAAAATCATCTCCTACTGTTATAGGTAGAGGTTCCTGCTGTTCCTGTTAATGACAGATTATTGTCCTAAAATCAACACATATTGCTAGAGGGAGAGGTCCCTGCTTTTGCTGTGAGGGACAGATTATTGTTCTAAAATCCTCTCCTTTTGCTATAGGGAGAGGTTAATGCTGCGCCTGTGAGGGACAGATTATTGTTCTAAAATCATCTCCTACTGCTATAGGGAGAGGTTCCTGCTGCTCCTGTGAGGGACAGATTATTGTTCTAAAATCATCACATACTGCTAAAGGGAGAGGTTCCTGCTGGTGCTGTGAGGGACAGATTATTGTTCTAAAATCATCTCCTAGTGCTAGAGGTAGAGGTTCCTGCTGGTGCTGTGAGGGACAGATTATTGTTCTAAAATCATCTCCTAGTGCTAATGGGAGAGGTTCCTTCTGCTCCTGTGAGGGACAGTTTATTGTTCTAAAAACATCTCCTACTGCTATAGGGAGAGGTTCCTGCTAGTGCTGGGAGGGACAGATTATTGTTCTAAAATCATCTCCTAGTGCTATAGGGAGAGGTTCCTTCTGCTCCTGTGAGGGACAGATTATTGTTCTAAAATCATCTCCTACTGCTATAGGGAGAGGTTCCTGCTGGTGCTGTGAGGGACCGATTACTGTTCTAAAATCATCAACTAGTGCTATAGGGAGAGGGTCCTGCTGGTGCTGTGGGGGACAAATTATTGTTCTAAAATCATCTCCTACTGCTTTAGGGAGAGGTTCCTGCTGCTCCTGTGAGGGACAGTTTATTGCTCTAAAACATCTCCTACTGCTATAGGGAGAGGTTCCTGCTAGTGCTGGTAGGGACAGATTATTGTTCTAAAATCATCTCCTACTGCTATAGGGAGAGGTTCCTGCTGGTGCTGTGAGGGACAGATTATTGTTCTAAAATCATCACATGATGCTAGAGGGAGAGGTTCCTGATGGTGCTGTGAGGGACAGATTATTGTTCTAAAATCATCTCCTACTGCTATAGGGAGAGGTTCCTGCTGCTCCTGTGAGGGACAGATTATTGTTCTAAAATAATCTCCTAGTACTATAGGGAGAGGTTCCTGCTGCCCCTTTAAGGGACAGATTATTGCTCTAAAATCATCTCCTAATGCTATATGGAGAGGTTCCTGCTGGTGCTGTGAGGGACAGATTATTGTTCTAAAATCATCTCCTAGTGCTATAGGGAGAGGTTCCTGCTGCTCCTGTGAGGGACAGATTGTTGTTCTAAAATCATCTCCTAGTGCTCTAGGGAGAGGTTCCTTCTGCTCCTCTGAGGGACCGATTATTGTTCTAAAATCATCTCCTACTGCTATAGGGAGAGGTTCCTGCTGGTGCTGTGAGGGACAGATTATTGTTCTAAAATCATCACATTCTGCTAGAGGGAGATGTTCCTGCTGGTGCTGTGAGGGAGGATTAATGTTCTAAAATCATTACATATTGCTAGAGGGAGAGGTTCTTGCTGGTGCAGTGAGGGACAGGTTATTGTTCTAAAATCATCTCCTACTGCTATAGGGAAAGGTTCCTGCTGCTCCTGTGAGTTGCAGATTATTGTTCTAAAATCATCTCCTACTGCTATAGGGAGAGGTTCCTGCTGCTCCTGTGAGGGACAGATTATTGTTCTAATATCTTCTCCTACTGCTATAGGGAGAGGTTCCTGCTGGTGCTGTGAGGGACAGATTATTGTTCTAAAATCATCTCCTAGTGCTCGAGGGAAAGGTTCCTGCTGGTGCTGTGAGAGACAGATTATTGTTCTAAAATCATCTCCTACTGTTATAGGTAGAGGTTCCTGCTGTTCTTGTTAAGGACAGATTATTGTCCTAAAATCATCACATATTGCTAGAGGGAGAGGTTCCTGCTGGTGCTTTGAGGGACAGATTATTGTTCTAAAATCCTCTCCTAGTGCTATAGGGAGAGGTTAATGCTGCGCCTGTGAGGGACAGATTATTGTTCTAAAATCATCTCCTAGTGCTATAGGGAGAGGTTCCTTCTGCTCCTGTGAGGGACAGATTATTGTTCTAAAATCATCTCCTACTGCTATAGGGAGAGGGTCCTGCTGGTGCTGAGAGGGACCGATTATTGTTCTAAAATCATCAACTAGTGCTATAGGGAGAGGGTCCTGCTGGTGCTGTGGGGGACAAATTATTGTTCTAAAATCATCTCCTACTGCTTTAGGGAGAGGTTCCTGCTGCTCCTGTGAGGGACCGTTTATTGTTCTAAAAACATCTCCTACTGCTATAGGGAGAGGTTCCTGCTGGTGCTGTGAGGGACAGATTATTGTTCTAAAATCATCTCCTACTGCTATAGGGAGAGGTTCCTGCTGCTCCTGTGAGGGACAGATTATTGTTCTAAAATAATCTCCTAGTGCTATAGGGAGAGGTTCCTGCTGCCCCTTTAAGGGACAGATTATTGCTCTAAAATCATCTCCTAGTGCTATAGGGAGAGGTTCCTTCTGCTCCTGTGAGGGACAGATTATTGTTCTAAAATCATCTCCTAGTTCTCTAGGGAGAGTTTCCTTCTGCTCCTCTGAGGGACAGATTATTGTTCTAAAATAATCTCCTACTGCTATAGGGAGAGGTTCCTGCTGGTGCTGTGAGGGACAGATTATTGTTCTACAATACTCTCCTAGTGCTATAGGGAGAGGTTAATGCTGCGCCTGTGAGGGACAGATTATTGTTCTAAAATCATCTCCTACTGCTATAGGGAGAGGTTCCTGCTGCTCCTGTGAGGGACAGATTATTGTTCTAAAATCATCTCCTAGTGCTATAGGGAGAGGTTCCTTCTGCTCCTGTGAGGGACAGATTATTGTTCTAAAATCATCTCCTACTGCTATAGGGAGAGGTTTCTGCTGGTGCTGAGAGGGACCGATTATTGTTCTAAAATCATCAACTAGTGCTATAGGGAGAGGGTCCTGCTGGTGCTGTGGGGGACAAATTATTGTTCTAAAATCATCTCCTACTGCTTTAGGGAGAGGTTCCCGCTGCTCCTGTGAGGGACAGTTTATTGTTCTAAAAACATCTCCTACTGCTATAGGGAGAGGTTCCTGCTAGTGCTGGGAGGGACAGATTATTGTTCTAAAATAATCTCCTACTGCTATAGGGAGAAGTTCCTGCTGGTGCTGTGAGGGACAGATTATTGTTCTAAAATCATCACATAATGATAGAGGGAGAGGTTCCTGCTGGTGCTGTGAGGGACAGATTATTGTTCTAAAATCATCTCCTTCTGCTATAGGGAGAGGTTCCTGCTGCTCCTGTGAGAGACAGATTATTGTTCTAAAATAATCTCCTAGTGCTATAGGGAGAGGTTCCTGCTGCCCCTTTAAGGGACAGATTATTGCTCTAAAATCAGCTCCTACTGCTATATGGAGAGGTTCCTGCTGGTGCTGTGAGGGACAGATTATTGTTCTAAAATCATCTCCTGGCGCTAGAGGTAGAGGTTCCTGCTGGTGCTGTGAGGGACAGATTATTGTTCTAAAATCATCACATAATGCTAGAGAGAGAGGTTCCTGCTGGTGCTGTGAGGGACAGATTATTGTTCTAAAATCATCTCCTACTGCTATAGGGAGAGTTTCCTGCTGCTCCTATGAGGGACAGATTATTTTTCTAAAATAATCTCCTAGTGCTATAGGGAGAGGTTCCTGCTGCCATTTAAGGGACAGATTATTGCTCTAAAATCATCTCCTAGTGCTATAGGGAGAGGTTCCTGCTGCTCCTGTGAGGGACAGATTATTGTTCTAAAATCATCTCCTAGTTCTCTAGGGAGAGGTTCCTTCTGCTCCTCTGAGGGACAGATTATTGTTCTAAAATCATCTCCTACTGCTATAGGGAGAGGTTCCTGCTGGTGCTGTGAGGGACAGATTATTGATCTAAAATCATGACATTCTGCTAGAGGGAGAGGTTCCTGCTGGTGCTGTGAGGGAGGATTATTGTTCTAAAATCATTACATATTGCTAGAGGGAGAGGTTCCTCCTGGTGCTGTGAGGGACAGGTTATTGTTCTAAAATCATCTCCTACTGCTATAGGGAGAGATTCCCGCTGGTGCTGTGAGGGACAGATTATTGTTCTAAAATCATCTCCTAGTGCTCGAGGGAAAGCTTCCTGCTGGTGCTGTGAGAGACAGATTATTGTTCTAAAATCATCTCCTACTGTTATAGGTAGAGGTTCCTGCTGTTCCTGTTAATGACAGATTATTGTCCTAAAATCATCACATATTGCTAGAGGGAGAGGTTCCTGCTGGTGCTGTGAGGGACAGATTATTGTTCTAAAATCCTCTCCTAGTGCTATAAGGAGAGGTTAATGCTGCTCCTGTGAGGGACAGATTATTGTTCTAAAATCATCTCCTACTGCTATAGGGAAAGGTTCCTGCTGGTGCTGTGAGAGACAGATTATTGTTCTAAAATCATCTCCTACTGTTATAGGGAGAGGTTCCTGCTGCTCCTGTGAGGGACAGATTATTGTTCTAAAATAATCTCCTAGTGCTATAGGGAGAGGTTCCTGCTGCCCCTTTACGGGACATATTATTGCTCTAAAATCATCTCCTAGTGCTATAGGGAGAGGTTCCTGCTGCTCCTGTGAGGGACAGATTATTGTTCTAAAATCATCTCCTAGTGCTCTAGGGAGAGGTTCCTTCTGCTCCTCTGAGGGACAGATTATTGTTCTAAAATCATCTCCTACTGCTATAGGGAGAGGTTTCTGCTGGTGCTGTGAGGGACAGATTATTGTTCTAAAATCATCACATTCTGCTAGAGGGAGAGGTTCCTGCTGGTGCTGTGAGGGAGGATTATTGTTCTAAAATCATTACATATTGCTAGAGGGAGAGGTTCCTGCTGGTGCTGTGAGGGACAGGTTATTGTTCTAAAATCATCTCCTACTGCTATAGGGAGAAGTTCCTGCTGGTGCTGTGAGGGACAGATTATTGTTCTAAAATCATCTCCTAGTGCTCGAGGGAAAGGTTCCTGCTGGTGCTGTGAGAGACAGATTAATGTTCTAAAATCATCTCCTACTGTTATAGGTAGAGGTTCCTGCTGTTCCTGTTAATGACAGATTATTGTTCTAAAATCATTACATATTGCTAGAGGGAGAGGTTCCTGCTGGTGCTGTGAGGGACAGGTTATTGTTCTAAAATCATCTCCTACTGCTATAGGGAAAGGTTCCTGCTGCTCCTGTGAGGGACAGATTATTGTTCTAAAATCTTCTCCTACTGCTATAGGGAGAGATTCCTGCTGGTGCTGTGAGGGACAGAATATTGTTCTAAAATCATCTCCTAGTGCTCGAGGGAAAGCTTCCTGCTGGTGCTGTGAGAGACAGATTATTGTTCTAAAATCATCTCCTACTGTTATAGGTAGAGGTTCCTGCTGTTCCTGTTAATGACAGATTATTGTCCTAAAATCATCACATATTGCTAGAGGGAGAGGTTCCTGCTGGTGCTGTGAGGGACAGATTATTGTTCTAAAATCCTCTCTTAGTGCTATAGGGAGAGGTTAATGCTGCACCTGTGAGGGACAGATTATTGTTCTAAAATCATCTCCTACTGCTATAGGGAGAGGTTCCTGCTGCTCCTGTGAGGGGCAGATTATTGTTCTAAAATCATCACATGCTGCTAAAGCCAGAGGTTCCTGCTGGTGCTGTGAGGGACAGAATATTGTTCTAAAATCATCTCCTAGTGCTATAGGGAGAGGTTCCTTCTGCTCCTGTGAGGGACAGATTATTGTTCTAAAATCATCTCCTACTGCTATAGGGAGATGTTCCTGCTGGTGCTTTGAGGGACCGATTATTGTTCTAAAATCATCAACTAATGCTATAGGGAGAGGGTCCTGCTGGTGCTGTGGGGGACAAATTATTGTTCTAAAATCATCTCCTACTGCTTTAGGGAGAGGTTCCTGCTGCTCCTGTGAGGGACAGTTTATTGTTCTAAAAACATCTCCTACTGCTATAGGGAGAGGTTCCTGCTAGTGCTGGGAGGGACAGATTATTGTTCTAAAATCATCTCCTACTGCTATAGGGAGAGGTTCCTGCTGGTGCTGTGAGGGACAGATTATTGTTCTAAAATCATCTCCTAGTGCTCTAGGGAGAGGTTCCTTCTGCTCCTCTGAGGGACAGATTATTGTTCTAAAATCATCTCCTACTGCTATAGGGAGAGGTTCCTGCTGGTGCTGTAGGGGACAGATTATTGTTCTAAAATCATCACATTCTGCTAGAGGTAGAGGTTCCTGCTGGTGCTGTGAGGGACAGATTATTGTTCTAAAATCATTACATATTGCTAGAGGGAGAGGTGCTTGCTGGTGCTGTGAGGGACAGGTTATTGTTCTAAAATCCTCTCCTAGTGCCATAGGGAGAGGTTCCTGCTGGTGCTGTGAGGGACAGATTATTGTTCTAAAATCATCTCCTACTGTTATAGGTAGAGGTTCCTGCTGTTCCTGTGAGAGACAGATTATTGTTCTAAAATCATCACATACTGCTAAAGGGAGAGGTTCCTGCTGGTGCTGTGAGGGACAGATTATTGTTCTAAAATCATCTCCTAGTGCTATAGGGAGAGGTTCCTGCTGCTCCTGTGAGGTTCAGATTATTGTTCTAAAATCTTCTCCTACTGCTATAGGGAGAGGTTCCTGCTGGTGCTGTGAGGGACAGATTATTGTTCTAAAATCATCTCCTAGTGCTCGAGCGAAAGGTTCCTGCTGGTGCTGTGAGAGACAGATTATTGTTCTAAAATCATCTCCTACTGTTATAGGTAGAGGTTCCTGCTGTTCCTGTTAAGGACAGATTATTGTCCTAAAATCATCACATATTGCTAGAGGGAGAGGTTCCTGCTTGTGCTGTGAGGGACAGATTATTGTTCTAAAATCCTCTCCTAGTGCTATAGGGAGAGGTTTCTGCTGCACCTGTGAGGGACAGATTATTGTTCTAAAATCATCTCCTACTGCTATAGGGAGAGGTTCCTGCTGCTCCTGTGAGGGACAGATTATTGTTCTAAAATCATCACATACTGCTAAAGGGAGAGGTTCCTGATGCTCCTGTGAGGGACAGATTATTGTTCTAAAATCATCTCCTACTGCTATAGGGAGAGGTTCCTGCTGCTCCTGTGAGGGACAGATTATTGTTTAAAATCATCTCCTAGTGCTATAAGGAGACATTCCTGCTGCCCCTTTGAGGGACAGATTATTGCTATAAAATTATCTCCTACTGCTATAGAGAGAGGTTCCTGCTGGTGCTGTGAGGGACAGATTATTGTTCTAAAATCATCTCCTAGCGCTAGAGGTAGAGGTTCCTGCTGGTGCTGTGAGGGACAGATTATTGTTCTAAAATCATCTCCTACTGTTATAGGTAGAGGTTCCTGCTGTTCCTGTGAGGGACAGATTATTGTTCTAAAACCATCACATGTTGCTAGAGGGAGAGGTTCCTGCTGGTGCTGTGAGGGACAGATTATTGTTCTAAAATCATCACATTCTGCTATAGGGAGAGGTTCCTGTTGCTCCTGTGAGGGACAGATTATTGTTCTAAAATCATCTCCTTCTGCTATATGGAGAGGTCCCTTCTGCTCCTGTGAAGGACAGATTATTGTTCTAAAATAATCCCCTACCGCTATAGGGAGAGGTTCCTGCTGGTGCTGTGAGGGACAGATTATTGTTCTAAAATCATCTCCTGGTGCTGTAGGGAAAGGTTCCTGCTGCTCCTGTGGAGGACGGATTATTGTTCTAAAATTATCACATACTGCTAGAAAGAGAGGTACCTGCTGGTGCTCTGAGGGACAGATTATTGTTCTAAAATCCTCTCCTAGTGCTATAGGGAGATGTTTCTTCTGCGTCTATGAGGGACAGAGTATTGTTCTAAAATCATCACATAATGCTAGAGGGAGAGGTTCCTGCTGGTGCGTGAGGGACATATTATTGTTCTAAAATCATCTCCTACTGCTATAGGGAGAGGTTCCTGCTGCTCCTGTGAGGGACAGATTATTGTTCTAAAATCATCTCCTAGTGCTATAGGGAGAGGTTCCTGCTACCCCTTTGAGGGACAGATTATTGCTCTAAATTCATCTCCTACTGCTATAGGTAGAGGTTCCTGCTGCTGCTCCTTTGAGGGACAGATTATTGTTTTAAAATCATATCCTAATGCTATAGGGAGAGGTTCCTTCTGCTCCTGTGAGGGACAGATTATTGTTCTAAAATCATGTCCTACTGCTATAGGGAGAGGTTCCTGCTGCTCCTGTAAGGGACAGATTATTGTTCTAAAATCATCACATTCTGCTAGAGGGAGAGGTTCCTTCTGGTGCTGTGAGGGAGGATTATTGTTCTAAAATCATCTCCTACTGCTCCAGGGAGAGGTTCCTGCTGGTGCTGTGAGGGACAGATTATTGTTCTAAAATCATCTCCTACTGCTAGAGGGAGAGGTTACTGCTGCTCCTGTGAGGGACAGATTATTGTTCCAAAATCATCTCCTGGTGCTATCGGGAGAGGTTCCTGCTGGTGCTGTGAGGGACAGATTATTGTTCTAAAATCATTACATACTGTAGAGTGAGAGGTTCCTGCTGGTGCTGTGAGGGACAGATTATTGTTCTAAAATCATAAAATACTGCTATAGGGAGAGTTTCCTGCTGGGAGGGACAGATTATTGTTCTAAAATCATCTCCTGCTGTTATAGGTAGAGGTTCCTGCTGTTCCTGTGAGGGACAGATTATTGTTCTAAAATCATCACATATTGCTAGAGGGGGAGGTTCCTGCTGGTGCTGTGTGGGACAGATTATTGTTCTAATATCTTCTCCTACTGCTATAGTGAGAGGTTCCTGCTGCTCCTGTGAGGGACAGATTTTGTTCTAAAATCATCTCCCACTGCTATAGGGAGAGGTTCCTTCTGCTCCTGTGAGGGACAGATTATTGTTCTAAAATCATCTCCTACCGCTATAGGGAGAGGTTCCTGCTGGTGCTGTGAGGGACAGATTATTGTTTAAAATCATCTCCTAGTGCTATAGGGAGAGGTTCCTGCTGGTACTGTGAGGGACAGATTATTGTTCTATCATCTCCTAGTGCTATAGGGAGAGGTTACTGCTGCTCCTGTGGAGGACAGATTATTGTTCTAAAATCATCACATACTGGTAGAAAGAGATGTACCTGCTGGTGTTCTGAGGGACAGATTATTGTTCTAAAATCCTCTCCTAGTGCTATAGGGAGAGGTTCCTGCTGCACCTGTGAGGGACAGATTATTGTTCTAAAATCATCTCCTAGTGCTATAGGGAGAGGTTCCTGCTGCTCCTGTGAGGGACAGATCATTGTTCTAAAATCATCACATACTGCTAAAGTGAGAGGTTCCTGCTGCTCCTGTGGGGGACAGATTATTGTTCTAAAATCATCTCCTACTGCTATAGAGAGAGGTTCCTGCTGCTCCTGTGAGGGACAGAGTATTGTTCTAAAATCATCTCCTAGTGCTATAGGGAGAGGTTTCTGCTGCTCCTGTGAGGGACAGATTATTGTTCTAAAATCATCACATTCTGCTAGAGCTATAGGTTCCTGCTGGTGCTGTGAGGGACAGATTATTGTTCTAAAATCATCTCCTAGTGCTATAGGGAGAGGTTCCTTCTGCTCCTGTGAGGGACAGATTATTGTTCTAACATCATCTCCTACTGCTATAGGGAGAGGTTCCTGCTGCCCCTTTAAGGGACAGATTATTGTTCTAAAATCATCACATTCTGCTAGAGGGAGAGGTTCCTACTGGTGCTGTGAGGGAGGATTATTGTTCTAAAATCATCTCCTACTGCTATAGGGAGAGGTTCCTGCTGGTGCTGTTAGGGACTAATTATTGTTCTAAAATCATCTCCTACAGCTAGAGGGAGAGGTTCCTGCTGGTGCTGTGAGGGACAGATTATTGTTCTAAAATCATCTCCTAGTGCTATAGGGAGAGGTTCCTGCTGCCCCTTTGAGGGACAGATTATTGCTCTAAAATCATCTCCTGCTATAGGGAGAGGTTCCTGCTGGTGCTGTGAGGGACAGATTATTTTTGTAAAATCATCTCCTAGCGCATAGAGGTAGAGGTTCCTGCTGGTGCTGTGAGGGACAGATTATTGTTCTAAAATCATCTCCTAGTGCTATAGGGAGAGGTTCCTGCTGCTCCTGTGAGGGACGGATTATTGTTCTAAAATCATCTCCTAGTGCTATAGGGAGAGGTTCCTGCTGCCCCTTTGAGGGACAGATTATTGCTCTAAAATCATCTCCTGCTATAGGGAGAGGTTCCTGCTGGTGCTGTGAGGGACAGATTATTTTTGTAAAATCATCTCCTAGCGCATAGAGGTAGAGGTTCCTGCTGGTGCTGTGAGGGACAGATTATTGTTCTAAAATCATCTCCTAGTGCTATAGGGAGAGGTTCCTGCTGCTCCTGTGAGGGACGGATTATTGTTCTAAAATCATCTCCTAGTGCTATAGGGAGAGGTTCCTGCTGCCCCTTTGAGGGACAGATTATTGCTCTAAAATCATCTCCTGCTATAGGGAGAGGTTCCTGCTGGTGCTGTGAGGGACAGATTATTGTTGTAAAATCATCTCCTAGCGCTAGAGGTAGAGGTTCCTGCTGGTGCTGTGAGGGACAGATTATTGTTCTAAAATCATCTCCTAGTGCTATAGGGAGAGGTTCCTTTTGCTCCTGTGAGGGACAGATTATTGTTCTAACATCATCTCCTACTGCTATAGGGAGAGGTTCCTGCTGCTCCTGTGAGGGACAGATTATTGTTCTAAAATCATAACATTCTGCTAGAGGGAGAGGTTCCTACTGGTGCAGTGAGGGAGGATTATTGTTCTAAAATCATCTCCTACTGCTATAGGGAGAGGTTCCTGCTGGTGCTGTTAGGGACTAATTATTGTTCTAAAATCATCTCCTACAGCTAGAGGGAGAGGTTCCTGCTGGTGCTGTGAGGGACAGATTATTGTTCTAAAATCATCTCCTACTGCTAGAGGGAGAGGTTCCTGCTGCTCCTGTGAGGGACAGATCATTGGCCTGGCGCTGTGGAGTGATCTTCCCTCTATCCAATGGCGCTGCAGTACACGCGCCCAGGGGGCGCGCGCGCATTGCTCGTGACCGCGGCCTCCGCCGTATGGCGGCAATTTGCGATAATGAGCCAACTTGCCGCCATCAACCTGCGGTTGGCGGTCGGCAAGTGGTTAAGCAAGCTTGAGACGGCTGAATGGTAATATGTCCCTTATGAAACACAGGAGCTTGCAATGAGGAATGGTCATATGCATAATGGTCTCTTGTTCTGAAAAAGACATAATGTACACAGTAGTGAGAAAATGGTGTTACTGCAATAAATTATAGTTCAAGCTGGTAACCATGCAGTGAAGTCTGATAATATATACACTGGTAGCTTGAACCAGGCCTGGACTGGCCAAAGGGCATACCGGACATATGCCCAGTGGGCCGCGGCCTGACTTGCCACCGGGCTGGGGCCTGACTCACCGCCTTCTAATCTGCGGCTGACCTCTCCGCAGCTGACTCCTCGGAAAGGGCAGCAGGCATGTCCTTCTGGCCGGGTCAACACCACCCACTCCCAAGGCAGCTGGGCTGCTCCATGGGACAGTGCTGCTCATCCAGTCTCACCACGGCCAATTCAGCGGCCGTCCGGCTGAGTCGACTGACTATTCAGCTCAGGAAGGGGGCCGGAATGAAGGGGGTTAGATGACAATGAAGTGGGAGGAGCTGCATGTACGAGTCCCCTTCAGCCTGATGTTGCACCAGGGCACCTGGACAGCAAAAAAGTAAGTGATGTCTGAGGCTGTCTCTTTGCAGGTCTGAGGTGGTCTCTTTGCTGGACTGGGGCTGTCTCTTTGCTTGACTGGGGCTGTATCTTTGCTGGTAATGGGGCTGTCTCTTTGCTAGACTGGGGCTGCCTCTTTTCAGGTCTGAGGCTGTCTCTTTGCTGGACTGGGGATGTCTCTTTGCTGGTAATGGGGCTGTCTCTTTGCTGGCAATGCGGCTGTCTCTTTGCACTTCTCAGTCTGTCTCTTTGCTGGACTGGGGCTGTCTCTTTGCTGGTAATGAGGCTGTCTCTTTGCTGGTCTGAGGCTGTCTCTTTGCTGGACTGGGGCTGTCTCTTTGCTGGACTGGGGCTGTCTCTTTGCAGGTCTGGGGGTGTCTCTCTGCTGGTCTGGGCCTGTCTCTCTGCTGGTCTGAGGTTGGACTGAGGCTGTCGCTTTGTTGGTCTGGGGCTGTCTCTTTGCTGTTAATGGGGCTGTCTCTTTGCAGGTCTGAGGCTGTCTCTTTGCTGGTAATGGGGCTGTCTCTTTGCTGGTAATGGGGCTGTCTCTTTGCAGGTCTGAGGCTGTCTCTTTGTTGGTCTGCAGCTGTCTCTCTGCTGGTTTGAGGTTGTCTCTTAGCTGGACTGGGGCTGTCTCTTTGCTGGTCTGGGGCTGTCTCTTTGCTGGTAATGGGACTGTCTCTTTGGAGGTCTGAGGCTGTCTCTTTGCAGGTCTGAGGCTGTCTCTTTGCTGGTAATGGGGCTGTCTCTTTGCTGGACTGGGGCGTTCTCTTTGCTGGTAATGGGTGTGTCTCTTTGCAGGTCTGAGGCTGACTCTTTGCTGGTAATGGGACTGTCTCTCTGCTGGACTGCGGCTGTCTCTTTCCTGGTAATGGGGCTGTCTCTTTGCAGGTCTGAGGCTGTCTCTTTGCTGGTAACGGGGCTCTCTCTTTGCTGAACTGGGGCTGTCTCTTTGCTGGTAATGGGGCTGTCTCTTTGCAGGTCTGAGGCTGTCCCTTTGCAGGTCTGAGGATGTCTCTTTTCTGGTATTGAGGCTGTCTTTTTGCTGGACTGGGGCTGTCTCTTTGCTGGTCTGGGGCTGTATCTTTGCCAGTAATGGGGCTGTCTCTTTGCTGGTAATGGGGCTGTTTCTTTGCAGGTCTGAGGCTGTTTCTTTGCTGTTAATGGGGCTGTCTCTTTGCTGGACTAGGGCTGTCTCTTTGCTGGTCTGAGGTTGTCTCTTTGCTGGACTGGGACTGTTTCTTTGCTGGACTGGGGCTGTCTTTTTGCAGGTCTGAGGCTGTCTCTTTGCTGGTCTGGGGCTTTCTCTCTGCTGGTCTGAGGTTGTCACTTTGCTGGACTGGGGCTGTCTTTTTGCTGGACTGGGGCTGTCTCTTTGCTGGACTGGGGCTGTGTCTTTGCTGGTAATGGGGCTGTCTCTTTGCTGGTAATGGGACTGTCTCTTTGCCAGACTGGGGCTGTCTCTTTGCCGGACTGGCGCTGTCTCTTAGCTGGACTGAGGCTGTCTTTTTGCTCGTCTGGGGCTGTCTCTTTGCTGGACTGGGGCTCTCTTTCCTGAACTGGGGCTGTTTCTTTACTGGTAATGGTGCTTTGCAGATCGGAGGCTGTTTCTTTGCTGGTAATGGGGCTGTCTCTTTGCTGGTAATGGGGCTGTCTCTTTGCATGTCTGAGGCTGTCTATATGCTGGTAATGGGGCTTTCTCTTTGCTGGTAGTGGGGCTGTCTCTTTGCCGGACTGGGGCTGTCTCTTTGCTGGACTGGGGATGTCTCTTTTCAGGTCTGAGGCTGTCTCTTTGCAGGTCTGAGGCTGTCTCTTTGCTGGACTGAGGCTGTCTCTTTATGTGTAATGGGGCTGTCTCTTTGCTGGCAGTGGGGCTGTCTCTTTGCTGGTAATGGGGCTGTCTCTTTGCAGGTCTGAGGCTGTCTCTTTGCTGGACTGGGGCTGTCTCTTTGCTGGACTGGGGCTGTCTCTTTTCAGGTCTGAGGCTGTCTCTTTGCAGGTCTGAGGCTGTCTATTTGCTGGACTGAGGCTGTCTCTTTATGTGTAATGGGGCTATCTCTTTGCTGGTCTAAGGCTGTCTCTTTGCTGGACTGGGGCTGTCTCTTTGCTTGACTGGGGCTGTCTCTTTGCTGGTCTAAGGCTGTCTCTCTGCTGGTCTGAGGTTGTCTCTTTGCCGGATTGGGGCTGTCTCTTTGCTGGTCTGGGGCTGTCTCATTGCTGGACTGAGGCTGTCTCTTTGTTGGCCTGGGCTGTCTCTTTGCAGGTCTGAGGGTGTCTCTTTGCAGGTTTGTCTCTTTGCTGGACTGGGGCTGTCTCTTTGCAGGTCTGGGGATGTCTCTTTGCTGGTCTGAGGCTGTCTCTTTGCTGGTCTGGGAATGTCTCTTTGCTGGACTGGGGATGTCTCTCCTTTGCTATATGGAGATGTCTTTCAGCTGGACTTGAATGTTTCTCAGAATATCCTATCACCGACCACCTGTGCGAACGTCTACCTTACCGCACCCCCCTCCCCTCCCCCCATTGGGTTGCTCAGACTAAAATGCCCGGGCCTATATTTTGTCCCAGCCAGGGCCCGGCTTGAACTAATAAAGTCAATCTGGTGAAGACATAGCTCAAACTGGTTACCTTGTAGATAGAGTTGAGCGGACACCTGGATGTTCGGGTTCGTCTGGTTCAGCCGAACTTTGCGGAAAAGTTCTGTTTCGTTACCGAACTTGACCCCGGACCCTGAACCCCATTCAAGTCAATGGTGACCTGAACTTTTGGGCATAAAAATGGCTCTAAAAAAGTCCTGGAAAGGGCTAGAGGTCTGCAAAATGAAGCAAAATGGGGGTAAGAGTAGGACAAATGCCCTGCAAACAAATGTGGATAGGGAAATAACCTAAAATCACATAAAAACAATAAAAATGGGAGGAGGAGGTGACTAGGGCGTGACCATGGCAGTGTAGGTGGAAGTGGCGGTGGAGGAGGAATAGGTAGCCAACACTGTTTTTTGTTTGTTTGTTTGTTTGTTTTCTAATTGGGGTAGCCCCCAAAATATTGAGATATATTAAAAAGAAAACAAGTATACCATAGGCTGTGTGAGGCCAGTCTAAATGTCTATTCTGCACAAGGTACAGACAAGTCTTGTGGGATCCATGCCTGGTTCATTTTAATAAACGTTAGCTTGTCCACGTTGGCTGTGCACAGGCGGCTGCGCTTGTCTGTGATAACGCCCTTGCTGTGCTAAACACACGTTCAGACAATACACTGGCTGCACGGCAGGCCAGCACCTCCAAGGCATAAAGGGCAAACTCAGGCCATGTGCCCAATTTGGAGACCCAGAATTTGAATGGGGCAGACCCATCAGTTAGTACGTCTAGGCGTGTGCACACATACTGTTCCACCATGTTGCTGAAATGCTGCCTCCTGCTAAGACGTTGCCTATCAGCTGGTGGTGCTGTTTGTTGTGGCGTGCTGCTGACAAAGCTTTTCCACATTTTGGCCATGCTAGCCCTGCCTTCTGAGGTGCTGGCGGTGCCACAGCTGCGTTGGTGACCTCTTCCTCCTCCTCCGCCTTCGCCTTGTGCTTCCACTGAGCCCCCTGTGTCATTTGGGAATGCCCTCAGCAGCGCGTCTACCAGCATGCTCTCGTAGTTATGCATCTTCCAATCACGCTCCAGTGAGGGAATTAAGGATGGCACATTGTCCTTGTAACGGGGATCCAGTAGGGTGGCCACCCAGTAATCAGCACAAGTTACAATGTGGGCAACTCGGCTGTCATTGAGCAGACACCCTGCTGTGAACACGGTTCCTCCTCCTCCTCCTCATCATCTTCCTCGTCCTCCTCATCCTCCAGAACTGTGCCCTGGCTTGACATTTTTTTACCTGGCCTATGCTGGTGCAGGAACCCACCCTCTGAGCCACTTGTGAATGACTGGCCTGATAACCATGGAAATGACCCCTCTTCCTCCTCCTCTTCCTCCTGTGCCACATCCTCTTCCATCATCGCCCAAAGTAATTTTTCAAGGAGACATAGAAGTGGGATAGTAACGCTGAGAACAGCATCATCGGCACTGGCCATGTTGGTGGAGTACACGAAACACCGCAATATGGTACACAGGTCTTGCATGGAGGCCCACTCGTTGGTGGTGAAGTGGTGCTGTTCCGCAGAGTGACTGACCCGTGCATGCTCCAGCTGAAACTCCACTATTGCCTGCTGCTACTCGCACAGTCTCTCCAGAATGTGCAAGGTGGAGTTCCACCTTGTGGGCATGTCGCATAGGAGGCGGTGAGTGAGAAGGCCGAAGTTCCGCTGCAGCGCAGACAGGTGAGCAGCAGCAGGGTGAGAACTCCCAAAACACGCACAGATGGCCCGCACTTTCTACAGCAGCTCTGATATATATATAGTTTTTTTTAGAAATTTCTGCACCACCAAATTCAGCACATGCGCCAGGCAACTGATGTGCGTCAAACCGGCTAGGCCCAGAGCTGCTGCGAGATTTCGCCCATTATCGCACACCACCAGGCCGGGCTTGTGGCTCAGTGGCAACAACCACTCATCAGTCTGTTGTTCAATGCCCGTCCACAGCTGCTGCACAGTGTGGGGTTTATCCCCAAAACATATCAGTTTTAAAACAGCCTCCTGTCGTTTCCACCTGGATGTGCTGAAGTTGGTGGTGAAGGTGTTACGCTGAGTGGATGAGGAGGTGATAGAGGAGGAGGAAGCGCAATAGGAGGAGGAGGCAACAGGAGGCAAAGAGAAATGCCCTGCAATCCTTGGTGGCAGAAGGACATGCGCCAAACGGCTAGCCGCCTCAGGCCTACCCACCACTACATTTGCCCAGTGTGCAGTTAGCGAGATATAGCGTCCCGTGCCCGTCCAGTATTTGGGAGATGGACAGCTGTAATCTTCCATGGGACCGTGTGGAAATGCTTGGGGACAGTGGCAGACATGGTAGCGTTGCTGTCACATCGTCTGTTTGCTGGGTGGCAGCTGACACTGGCACTGTAGAGGTGGAGGAAGAGGCCGAGGCAGCAGCAGAAGAGGAAGCAGGAGGAAGCCTAGACCT
Organism: Glandirana rugosa; assembly: GCA_018402905.1. Taxonomy (NCBI): domain Eukaryota; kingdom Metazoa; phylum Chordata; class Amphibia; order Anura; family Ranidae; genus Glandirana; species Glandirana rugosa. The sequence continues at coordinate 17,371 of BLSH010424766.1, forward strand.
TTCTTGGATTTTGAGGTACTGTATATACTCGAGTATAAGTCGAGTTTTTCAGCACATTTTTTGTGCTGAAAAAGACCCCCCTCGACTTATACCCAAGTCAGTGTCTGTGGGTGATCAGTAGTTTCACATTAAACAGAGCCGTGGGGGGGCTTCTAAGAGCCGTTATGTGCTTGTAAGTGCGATTAAACACATTGGAATGTAGAGAATGCTGAGAGAGGTGTCAGATTTTCAGCTTGATGTTGGGAGGTGGGCGGGACAAGCTGATGTTAGCTGTTCAGTTCCGCCCACCTCCTGGTCTCAGTGAAGAGCTGCAGCTCTCTCTCAGCATTCTCTGCATTCCAATGTGTTTAGTCACACTTACAAGCACAGAACGGCTCTTAGAAGCAGCACAGCTCTGTTTAATGTGAAACTAAACTACCATACTCATCCCTTATGTGTTCTGGCTACAGTCTCTGTGTCCTGGCTAATATCCCTGTATCCTGGCATTAATATCCCTATGTCCTGGCATTAATATCCCTGTGTCCTGGCATTAATATGCATTAATATCCCTGTGTCCTGGCATTAATATGCATTAATATCCCTGTGTCCTGTCATTAATATGCATTAATATCCCTGTGTTCTGGCATTAATATGCATTAATATCCATGTTCTGGCATTAATATCCCTGTGTTCTGCCTAAAATCCCTGTGTTCTGCCTAAAATCCCTGTGTTCTGGCTCCCTGTCCCTGTGTTCTGGCTGCTGCATTTCCCACCCTAGGCTTATACGTGGGTCAATAAATTTTCCCATATTTTTTGGGCAAAAGTAGGGGGCTCGGCTTATACACGGGTCGACTTATACACGAGTATATACGGTACTTATTCCACTGCAGCTTGTGCTTTGAAGTTAGATGCCTGGTCATGCAGGTTGTACTCAGGTTTAGAAGATTTATGGCTCACTTCAGGCTCTAATTGCACAGTGTGCAAACCACTCATGTCTTGTCATCAGCCCATTGTCTGAAGAACTGCCACGCCGGGGAGCGCCTTTGAACTGCCTTTGGCGTGCTAGGTCCCTGGGTGCGGTGGGTAGCAGCAGGCATACTGTCTAGGGGACGGTTGCTCCGCTTTTGCAACCTGCTTCCTCTTTTGCTGTGCTGGTGCCTCTGTGCGACCACCATCTCTTCCTCCAAACTGCATACGTCACTCACATGACCTTCATTCCATGTGGTGTCTAGGACCTCATCATCCTCCTCCACATCATCTTCCACCCACCCTTCACCACTGCCCTCCTTGTAAGTCTGCACACTGTGGAAAGCCGCAGCAGTTGGCACCTGTGTTTCATCATCCTTCATTCATTTCATCCTGCAACAGAAGTGGTTGGGCATTGGTGCACTCAATGTCTTCCACTTCTGGGGCAGGGCTATGTGGATGGCCCATGGAAAGCACACCAGGAGAGTCATAAAAAAGCATAAGAGACTGTTGCATGACTTGGGGCTCAGACTGCTTGGCTGATTTACAAGGGGTTGAGGTGAAAGACAGATGGCCATGGGGTTCAGGGGCCAACTCTGAGCTTTCATCAAGGGACCGGGTGGTAGACAATGTGAAGGAACTGGAGGCATTGTCAGCCACCCAATCTACTAGCGCCTGTACTTGTTCTGGCCTCACCATTCGTTGAGCGGCATTCGGGCCTTCCATATAACTTTGAAGGTTCTGTCGGCTACTCGCACCTGAAGAAGGTGTTTCACTTGTGCGTGTAGCTGGCACAAATTGACCCCGTCCTCTACTTGCAACAGGAACTTCACCACCACCACCAACACCAGCATCACCAGCAGCACCACGGCCACGTCCCTTATTTGACGCTCTCCTCATTCTGATGTACTATGTAGCACTATTTATTAATACAAAAAAAAAGAATCATAAATTCTTCTTTTTTTTTTGGAAAACAGCAACGTAGACGCACTTTTTATTTTTGTGCACCCCTCACACCAGCAGCAGGAACCTCTCCCTACACCAGTATGATATGATTTTAGAACAATAATCTGTCCCTCACAGGAGCAGCAGGAACCTCTCCCTGTAGCACTATGATGAGATAATTTTAGATAAATAATCTGTTCCTCACAGGAGCAGCAGGTACCTCTCACTATAGCAGTAGGAGATGGTTTTAGAACAATAATCTGTCCCTCACAGGATCAGCAGGAACCTCTCCCTGTAGCACTATGATGATATGATTTTAGAAAAAGAATCTGTCCTTCACAGGAGCAGCAGGAACTTTTACCTTTAGTACTATGATGAGATGATTTTAAAACAATAATCTGTCCCTCACAGGAGCAGCAGGACCTCTCCCTCTAGCAGTATGTGATGATTTTAGAACAATAATCTGTCCCTCACAGGAGCAGCAGGAACCTCTCCCTCTAGCAGTATGTGATGATTTTAGAACAATAATCTGCCCCATACAGCACCAGCAGGAACTTCTCTCTCTAGCAGTATGTGATGATTTTAGAACAATAATCTGTCCCTCACAGCATCAGCAGGTACCTCTCCCTCTAGCAGTTTGTGATGATTTTAGAACAATAATCTGTCCCTCACAGGAGCAGCAGGAACCCCTCCCTCTAGCAGTATGTGATGATTTTAAAACAATAATCTGTCCCTCACAGCACCAGCAGGAACCTCTCCCTATAGCACTAGGTGATGATTTTAGAACAATAATCCGTCCCTCACAGCACCGCCAGGAACCTTTGTGTAATACAGGATGAGATGATATTAGATTGGTAATCTGTCCCTCACAGCACTAGTAAACTGTACCTAGTCCAGTATCAGATCGTTTTAGAACACTAAGCTTTCCCCTCACAGCACTGCCAGGAACCTGTCTGTAATGCAGGATGAGATGATATTAGATCGATAATCTATCCCTCACAGCAATAGTAAACTCTACCTAGTCCAGTATCAGATGGTTTTAGCATGCTAAGCTTTTCCCTCACAGCACCACCAGGAATCTGTCTGTAATGCAGGATGAGATTATATTAGATTGGTAATCTTTCCCTCACAGCGCCGGCAGCATGTTCTCCCTACACTAGCCTGAGACGGTGTGACACGTGGCATATGTGAATCCAGCTCATATAGAGGCTGGGTCATATGATGCACTAGCCTATCACATCCATGCCATTAGTAGGCATAGCTGTGATGGCTTCTAAGGGCAAACGAGTGAAACACTTGTTGATTGGCTGCCCTGCAGCTATAGAAAAGGCGCGCAAAATACCCGAATAACGAACCCAAACCCAGACTTTTTTTCAAATGTCCGGGTTTGGGTTCGGGGCATGGACACCCCAAAGTCCGGTACGGACCCGAACTTTACAGTCCGGGTTCGCTCAACTCTACTTGTAGAGAATGAAAGCAGTATGCAACTGATAGATCAAGTTGGTGAAGTCAGTTGGTGAGAGGGCAACATTACTGTGGTAAATCGTAGTGCAAACTGGGAGTCTAGCAATAAAAGATGACATATATCAATATATTAATAGCTTGAGTTGATCAAGTCAGGGTTGGAACAAAACAGAGTTAAAGTTGTTTCAATAAATCCTAACCTTGGCTAGTTAACTTGAAGTGAAGGGGATCAAGATATTGATTTATTACATGAACTGTTAAAGTCATGGTGGTTAAAAAACAATATTTGTTTTTGAAAAAACATGGCACAAGCTGGTTTCCTTACCATGAAGGGAGGTGAAATACAGGCTGATTGCATGAACTAATAAAGTCAAAATGGAGACAAAACAGCATAACTGCAATAGATCCTTGCATAGGCTTGTTATCTAGCAAATATGATATCACTGTTCTAAAATCATCTAAAAACTCTATGTGAAACTATAGCAGAGCGAAACCATATCCCTGTTCTTCTCTATGCTGTAGTTTCACACACAGTTTCCAGA
>BLSH010424777.1:10820-25607 GCA_018402905.1 Glandirana rugosa
TGGATCCTTACCTCCCTGCCCAACTATTAACTCGAGTAAGAGAACACAGTGGGATGTTAGGACTAAAGGGTATCGAATCCGGAGTTCAGTCCCTTCATTTTGGTCCTAGTCTCCCCGAGTGTCTTATTTGGGAAATCAGGATTGTAGGGTGACACAAGAGAATGAGCTCAATTATCAACCCGTCCCTCCATTCCTAGGTCCTCGGTGTAATCCTGGGACATCCAATCACTTTCCAAGGCTTGCTGCCTCAACCTCCGCAACATCTCCAGGATACGCCCCTTCCTAACCAATGACACCAAAAAGCTTCTTATTCACTCCCTGGTCATCTCTCGCCTCATCTACTGCAAATCCCTCCTCATTGACTTACCTTTAAATAGACTATCCCCCCTTCAGTCTATCATGAACGCTGCTGCCAGACTCATCCACCTTACAAACCGCTCGGCGCTTGCTACCCCTCTGTCAATCCCTCCATTGGCTGCCACTCAACCAATGAATACATTTCAAGATACTAACAATACCTTACAAAGCCATCCACCATTCAGCACCGAGCTACATCAATAACCTAGTCTCAAAATACCAACCAAATCGTTCTCTTCGTTCCTCCCAAGACCTCCTGCTCTCCAGCTCCCATGCTTGCCTCCAGGACTTCTCCTGAGCCTCTCCCCCAATCTGTCCGGCTATCCCCTACTTTCAGACGATCCCTGCAAACTAATTTCTTCAGAGAAGCCTATCTGGACCCCACCTAACAACTGTACATTTATTTTCTCCATCAGCACATCCCCCACAGTTATTATCTCTTGTATCTCTTGACCCTCCCTCCTAGATTGTAAGCTCTAACAAGCAGAGCCCTCTGATTCCTACTGTATTAAAGTGTATTGTAGTTGTACTTTCTACCCTCAAGTTAAAGCGCTGCGTAAACTGTCGGCGCTATATAAATCCTGTATTATAATAATAAAGCTGATGAAACTGCTTTAGGGTTTATGTCAATGGGCATGTCTTGATGGGTAAATGCAGCTGGCCTTTCAGTTTGGGATGCTTCTGAGACGGTTCAAAAGTCATTGACAGGTGCCATTGACCTCCTTTGGACCTAAGGCTTGCTTCAAACTGCTTTTGCACTAACCTCTTGGCGACCACGTGCTGCCTATTTACGGCAACAGCGCGGCTCTATTCTGCTAATCACCGTAAATAGGCGGCGATTTACGGACTAGCAGCTAGGGGGCCGGAGGAGTGTGCCCGTGGCTCGGGTGGACCCGATGTCTGCCGGTGAGCCGCGATGAGCTGCCAGGTGGAAAGAACGGGGATCCGCCGATGTAAACACGGCGGTTCCCCATTCTGTCAGTGGGAACATAAGAGTTCTACTGATCCCTGTCACTGGGATCAGTTAGATCTCTTAGGGCCGGTTCACACTAACGCGGCGTGATGCGGCGCGACTTCGCGGCCTGTTCACATCTAGGCGAATTGTCAGGCGACTGGAGTCGCCTGACAATTCGCCTCAATGCTGTGCAAATGGAACTGTTCTAATAGGAGCGAATCGCTTCGCTGCGCCTTAGAAAAATGGTCCCTGCACTATTTTCAGGGCGATCTCAGGCGGCTTGCATTGACTTCTATGATAGAAGTCTCCTCGCAAGCCGCCTTGAGATCGCCTCGAGCGCCGCATCTCGCCGCGCAAGTGTGAACCGGCCCTTATGCCCAAGGTATCCCAGCCCCCTCACAGTTAGAACACACCCAGGGAACACAGTTAACCCCTAGATCTCCCCCTGCAGGTTAACCCCTTCACTGGCAATGACATTTATAGCGGCGATCAGAAATAACACAGAGGTGACCAAATACCACCAAAAGAAAGCTCTATTTGTGGGGGAAAAAGGATGTAAATTTAGTTTGGGTACAACGTCGCACACTGCGCAACTGTCAGCTAAAGCGACGCAGTGCCGAATCGCAAAAAGTGCTCTGGTCCTACAGTGGGAAATCCTTCCGGGGGTGAAGTGGTATGGGGAGAGAAGCAGTGATGTGAACAGATGGGTGGGGATCCGGTTGGTTTTACAGAGTTCCTTTTGTTAGTTTTCACAGATTATTATTTTACTTAAAATATCTGTCCTAGGTGCCGGCATTAATTTTAGCACTTTATGCTGCCTCACACTGATGGGAATCCGAGTTAAAAAGCCAATGCAGTCAGGTGCCCCCTTTATGCAAGGCAGCCCCCCTCCAATCTTGTAAATTGCCTTGGCCCCCCCATATCCAATGTCCTGCTGGGCAGGGTCGGCGTATCGCCAAAGCGCTCTTCCAGTTTTCCCAGGAATTTTGGCAGCTTTGATACTTTCATCCATATGTACAAGACCTCCTGAAGGCTGGCTTCCTGTGATGATTACCCATGGTGGCTTTCATTCATTTGGAAAAGAAAAGCATATTTGAGTTCTAGGCTCTGTTCCTAACGCACTTACTACTACTACAAACAGATTTTAAACACTTTGCTATTAATGTGTTGTTTTTTTTTTGTTTGTTTTTTTTTTAATCCTACGCCAAGAACAATAAAGTCAGTTTTATTCAAAGTAGCAGATCAGGTTTTATGTGAACCAAAACGGCATGTTTGCAGCTTGCAGCCACCTCTACCCTTTTGAAAAGCTGCCTGGTACAAAGAGAGGATGATGCTGATGTGAATGTACAATATATATATAGTGCCTTGAAAAAGTATTCATACCCCTTGAAATTTTCCACATTTTGTCATTTTACAACCAAAAACGTAAATGTATTTTATTGGGATTTTATGTGATAGACCGACACAAAGTGGCCCTCCTGTCCCTTCTCTATTGAATTGTTTTGTAATTGTACTGTCCCCGCTCTACATTGTAAAGCACTGTGCAAACTGTTGGCGCTATATAAATCGTGTATAATAATAATAATTATGATAATCATTGTGAAGTGGAAGGAAAATGATAAATGGTTTTCCAATTTTTTTTACAAATAAATCTGTGAAAAGTGTGGGGGGCATTTGTATTCAGCCCCCCTGAGTCAATACTTTGTAGAACCTCCTTTCTCTGCAATTACAGCTGCAAGTCTTTTTGGGGATGTCTCTACCAGCTTTGCACATCTAGAGAGTGACATTTTGCCCATTCTTCTTTGCAAAATAGCTCAAGCTCTGTCAGATTGGATGGAGAGCGTCTGTGAACAGCAATTTTCAAGTCTTGCTACAGATGCTCAATTGGATTTAGGTTTGGACTCTGACTGGGCATTCTAACACATGAATATGCTTTGATATAAACCATTCCATTGTAGCTCTGGCTGTATGTTTAGGGTCGTTGTGCTGCTGGAAGGTGAACCTCAGCCCCAGTCTCAAGTCTTTTGCAGACTCTAACAGGTTTTCTTCTAAGATTTCCCTCTATTTGGCTCCATCCACCTTCCCTTCACTCTGACCAGCTTCCCTGTCCCTGCTGAAGAAAAGCATTCCCACAACATGATGCTGCCACCACCATGTTTCACAGTGGGGATGCTGTGTTTAGGGTGATGTGCAGTGTTAGTTTTCTGCCACACATAGTGTTTTGCTTTTAGGCAAAACAGTTACATTTTGGTCTCATCTGACCAGAGCTCCTTCTTCCACGTGTTTGCGGTGTCCCCTGCATGGCTTCTCGCAAACTGTAAACGGGACTTCTTATGGCTTTCTTTTAACAATGGCTTTCTTCTTGGCACTCTTCCATAAAGGCCAGATTTGTGGAATGTACGACTAAAGCCTTGTACACACAATCCGATTTTCAGACGACAGAATGTCCGTTTTTTTTGTTGGATGCTAGTCTCATGTCGAAAGTGAGGAGTGTACTAACAATATGAAAATTTTCATTTTCATTTTCAAATTTTCACAAGTGACGTAATGTTTTGAATATTTTTGCATCTTTTTTTTGCTTCTGAGCATGTGTAGTCTTGGTCGTTAGAAAATCAGACATTGCATTGTCGTACGAAAACAGTTTTTCAACCTGCAAATTCAGCTTCTGTCTGACAAAAAAATCGAAATTGGCTGTCAAAAGGAGCATACTAACGGTAAGAATTTCGGGCGTTAGGCCATTGAACGAAAATTCCTGTCTGAAATTTGCATTGTGTTTACGGGGCTTAACAGTTGTCCTGTGGACAGATTCTCCCACCTGAGCTGTGGATCTCTGCAGCTCCTCCAGAGTTACCATGGGCCTCTTGGCTGCGTCTCTGATTATTGCTCTCCTTGCCCGGCCGGTCAGTTTAGGTGAACGGCCATGTCTTGATAGGTTTGCAGTTGTGCCATACTCTTTCCTTTATCGGATGATGGATTGAACAGAGCTCCATGAGATGTTCAAAGCTTGGGATATTTTTTTATAACCTAACCCTGCTTTAACCTTCTCCAAAACGTTATCCCTGACCTGTCTGGTGTGTTCCTTGGCCTTCATGATGCTCTTTGCTCACTAAGGTTCTCTAACAAACCTCTGAGGGCTTCACAGAACAGCTGTATTTATACTGAGATTAAATTACAGTTAAATTACACAGTTGGATTCTATTAATGAATTAGGTGACTTCTGAAGGCAATCGGTTCCACTAGATTTTAGTTGGGGTATCAGCGTAAAGGGGGCTGAATACAAATGCCCCCCACACTTTTCACATATTTATTTGTAAAAAAATGTAAAACCCATTTATCATTTTCCTTCCACTTCACAATTATGTGTTGGTCTATCACATCCCAATAAAATACATTTACATTTTTGGTTATAACATGACAAAATGTGGGAAATTCCAAGGGGTATGAATATTTTTTCAAGGCACTGTATGTAAAGCACTGCGTAAAATTGATGGCAATATATAAGTACCTGAAATAAATAAAATAAATAATACTGGAAAGGTGAGATAAGAATAATGATATTCTTCTAATGATTATTATTATACAGGATTTATATAGCGCCGACAGTTTGCGCAGCGCTTTACAATATTAGGGCAGACAGTACAATTTTAATACAGGAGGAATCAGAGGGCCCTGCTCGTTAGAGCTTACAATCTAGAAGGGAGGGTTAAATGATACAAAAAGGGCAATAACTGCGGGGGATGAGCTGATTTAGAAAATAAGAAGTGTAGTTGTTAGGTGGTGGTAGGATAGGCTTCCCTGAAGAGAAAAGTTTTCAGGGATTGCCTGAAGGTGGATAGATTTGGGCACAGTCTGACCGATTGGGGTAGGGAGTTCCAGAGGATGGGAGAGGCTCGGAAGAAGTCTTGGAGGCGAGTATGAGAGGAGGTGATTAGGGAGCTGGAGAGCAGGAGGTCTTTGGAGGAGCGAAGAGGATGATTAGGTTGGTGATGTAGCTGGGAGCAGAGTTGTGGATGGCTTTGTAGCTGATTGTTAGTATTTTGAATTTAATTTGTTGGGCGAGTGGCAGCCAATGGAGGGATTGGCAGAGAGGGGTGGCAAACGCTGAGCGGTTTGTAAGGTGGATGAGTCTGGCAGCTGCATTCATGATGAACTGAGGGGGGTATAGTCTATTTAAAGGTAGGCCAGTGAGGAGGGAGTTGCAGTAGTCGAGGCGAGAGATGACCAGGGAGTGAATCAGGAGCTTTGTGGTGTCATTGGTTAGGAAGGGACGTATTTTAGAGATGTTGCGGAGAACCATGTTCTTCTAATGATGAAGATTTTAGTGATTTTTTTTTTTTTTTATATGTGGATAATCTATGGTTGTTGATGCCGGCTGCATGTCACCATGGAATCATGGGAGTTAGGTGTGAAGGGGCTTGGCTGCCTTATTTCAGATCAGATTGCTGTGAGTGACCACATTGATAGTCAGTTTTACATCTGTCATATCATACAACTCAGCAGACATATAGTGAATGGTGTGGGGTTGGCTTAAAATACTCTAAAACCTTTTGACATTCAACCTCTTCATGCTGACATAACGCAGATATGCGTCCTTCTGCTTCAAGGGGTCGTACCAGGTTGGTGCATGCAGTCGCAAGCATCACCCCAGTACCGTTTTTTAGAGTGGATGGTCGGCTTTCTTGTAATTACAACCAATGTGGCTTATCAGCCGCTCAGCTGTTCTTACAAGCAGTGGGCCCCTGCGCTGCCTTCCACGGCTCGCCCAGGCTACTCCACCGGGAGGCCCGAGCAACCAACCGGCACGTCCGCCAGCTGGCCGGAGACCTGAACAAAGCTGGATTGGCTTAGATCGGGTCTCGGATCTAGTAACCCGGAAGCAATGTCATGACACCACATCCGGTTTACTGGAGCCTTAAAGGAGCCAGATTTTAAAAAAAAGTCAGTATTTAAAATAGCCAAACTTGGCGTTTTGAATGCTTTTAAGTGCAAAGGAGGGATTTGGGGCCTTCTAGACAAAAAAAAAAAAATACCTGACAGTGTAAAAATAAAAATAAGAGAAAACCTTTTTTTAAAGCGCCCCAATCATCCATGTTCGCACAGAAGCAAACACATACATAAGTCGCACCTGCAAATGTAAACTGTATTCAAAACCACATGTGAGGTGTCGCTGCGATCGAAAGAGTGAGAGCAATAATTCTATTACTAGACCTCCTCTGTAACTCTAAACTGGTAACCGTTAAAACATTTTTAAAGCGTTGCCTGTGGAGATTTTTAAGTACCGTAATGTGTTGCCATTCCATGAGTGTGCGCAATTTTAAAGCACGACATGTTAGATATCTATTTACTTGGCATAATATCATCTTTCACATTATACAAAAAATGGGCTAACTTTACTGTTTTTTTTTTTTTTTAAATTCATGAAAGTGTATTTTCACCCAAAAAATTACATTTGAAAGGCCGCTGCGCAAATACAGTGTGATATTAAATATTGCAATGCTTGCCATTTTATTCTCTAGGGTCTCTGCTAATATATATATAAAATGTCTTTGGGTTCTAAGTCCTTTTCTAGCAAAAAATACTGTTTAACTCTTTCCTACTTTATTACTGTTACTATGCCAACCCTGGGAGGTTAGGTTACTGAAGTTAGGTGTACAAGCACAGCAGTTCTCAAGCACCTCATAGGTTATTACTTACAAAGATTATGTCCTGGTAGTATTTATTTACTACTAATTGACTTTAGCCAATTGAATAGAAAACAGGTCCATTACATGCATACAGTATAGTGGACAGCGTTTTAGCTAACTTTACTTGCACAGTGGCTTAGTGATTAGCACTTCTGTCTTGCAGCACTGGATTCTCTACTTTAAATCACTTATCTGCATGGAGTTTGCATGTTCTCCCTGTGTTTGCATGGCTATCCTTTGGGTGCCTTGGTTTCCTCCCACACTCTAAAGACATGCTGGTAGGTTAATTGGCTCCTGTCTACATTGGCCCTAGTGTATGAATGAATACATGTGAGTTAGGGACTTTAGCTTGTAAGCTCCGTGAGAGCAGGGACTGATGTGAATGTACAATGTGTGAAGCACTGCGTAAATTGTTTATCCTATATAAATGCCTGTAATAAATGAACAGATCCCATAAATCATTTTTTCCTATGGAGAATTCTGCAGGAATGATGAAGTCAGTGCAGGGCTTGACAACCAATGTCACAAACCAGCCCCATCTGTTTCTATTGATGAGAGTTCATCTCTGACTTTCTAAAAGAAACAGATGGGGCTGGTTTGTGACATTGGTTGTCAAGCCCTGCACTGACCTCATCATTCCTGCAGAATTCTCCATAGGAAAAAATGATTTATGCGATCTGTTTATTTTATTACAAGCAGGGAGTTTTGTAAGCAGATGTACTTTTCCTAACTTTGACCTAAAAGGCACAGCAAAGGATAAATAGGTATTGATAAATTTATAGCTATTTTAACTCCAGTTCTAAGGTTTCATTCACATCTGTGTTTTCATGCATTTTTTTCACATATCTTAAAGTGGAGCTCCACCCAAAAGGGGAAGCTCCGCTTGTTTGCTTCCCCCCCCCCCCCCACATTTGGCACCTTTTGGGGGGGGGGGGATACCTGTCAAAACCCCCGTTGCCTTCTGGGAGGCACACAGGTCCCAGAATACAGTTTTCCAGCGCTAAAAGACCTTCAAGATGGTTGACAACTTGCATAGGTACGAGTATATCATATTATTATATTAATTTTTATTTTTTTGGCGTTCCTGTGTACCCACCCAAATCAATCGGTCAATTGAATGATTGATAATTGACCAATTGGTAAATTGATTGAATTACCAGCTTTTTTGGTCACTACTTTATATACTGCTCGGTCTGGCAATCCAGATTGGCGTAGCGCTGAGGAAGGGGGTACGCCCCCGAAACGCGTCGGCTTTTATCCCGCCTTGTCCTTTGATCTTATCAAGTCTTGTATCTTATGGCTCTGTGACGCCAATTTTGTGTGTATCCACTTTTAACTTTTTTATTTCCATTAAATTATCTATGGTAATGCACTAGGTGTGTGCGCCTTCCTTCTGTTTTGTTTTCTATTCATTTCCTGTTACCCTTAAGTGAAGATGCCAGCGCCTGCCCCCGGAGCTGATGGACAGATCGGTTTGGAGTGCCGACATTGCGGGATTCCTGGACAGTGTCCTTCTATTAAAAGTCATCAGCTACACTATTTGTAGCTGCTGACGTTCATTTTTTCCCCCCGGCTGGAGCTCCGCTTTCAAGCCCAAATCTGGGCAAATAAAACTATTATCACCTGCAGTGCCCAAACTGTAAGGGTTAAGTGCTGGCTTATTCCTTAGGGAACAATAAAAAGAGATGTGTTTACCCTCCCCCCCCACGCTCCACTGGTCTAGGGTCCTGACATTATCAAGAACAGAGCAGGGTTCATAGCCCTGCACTGGATATGAGGACACCAAGGGACAGTCCACCGCCAGATTGTGGGGAATCGCTGACGGCCAGGAGAGTTGAGATTTGGGTACGTAAAAGGATTTTTCTCTCCCCTAGACAAATGGAGCTATTAACCCTTGCAATGAGGTTGATAACATTTTATTTGCCTGGAGTTAGGCATTAAATCATCCCTATATAAGATATATTTTGCTGGCAGCTGCCAAGGGCTCAGCAGCACCACTCTTAATTGGCAGAGGTGTAAATGAAGTCAGTGTGGCACTTTACTGATCCTATGGAACAGTGCCACCTAGTGACCATAAATGAGAACAACATGTCTTTTGAAATTCAATGTGTACACCTCTATGGGGGTATAGTGTTGTCTGCAGCAACCAATCAAATTCTTGCTGTCATTTTTTCAGCCTTTAGCAGCGGGAATATGGCTGCTTTTAGACAACAGACCACTTTTCTATACCAAAACTGCAGTCAAATAAAAGTGATAGTTATTAGAATGCAGGGTGCTAAGATTACATTCCAACCTGTTTTTTTACGTTTGTGTTTTATGTGACAGCAATAAATTCTTCTGTATTGTAAAGATGACAAGTTGGTAGCTTTTACAGCCCAGATAAATAGTAATTCTGGTAACTGTGAGTGGGTTTATAGAACTACTGCTGTTCCAAAGGTCAGATGGCGATCGGAGGCGTATTTCTTATTACATAACTCGGTGTGCCAAACCGTCCCTCCCCCACCCAGATCTTTCTCCCTCTCTGTCCTATGTAGCTGGCCTGGTCTTCAGGTTGTCTTATGGATAGCATAGAAAGAGCTAGACTCTTTGTCAAGTCATTTTGTGCTGTGCCCCCTGTTGGGAAGATTTGTTCCACAGTTTGTCTTGGACCATGGACACTGAGACAGAAAGGGGGTAAAAAATATTGGTACTGGAGATCCCCTTCAGTAGGGACAACTGTGCTGGTGACAATCGGATGAGAACTCTGTTTGTAGAAAGGTTTGTAGAAATTTTCCCTCATTTCCTGTTGTGTCTTCTGGATAGGAAACGATGGGACTCCCCAGTATTGGTGTAGAAGGAATAGTGCCTGATAAAGACAAGCAAAGCGCCCTGTTCTAAAACAACAAAAACGTTTTGGCTTTACATACACTTTAAACTAGAACTAAATTAGAACTTTTTTTTTACTTTATTGTAGGGTAAGGGAGGGTTTTATAACCCCTATAATTTTTTTTTCCATCTGTGTGGCATTGGGAAGATTTCCCTTCACTTCCTGTTCCATAGCCAAAACAGGAATTGAGAGGAAATCCCTTCAGAATGAGGGAATCACTGGTTGTCTGCAGAACTAGTGTCCCCATTGGAAGATTCACCTTTATTATTGATCTGGGGACAACCCAAAATGTGGGTTTTCTTTAAATTGAATTTAGGATGATAATAGTGAACAGGAGAAATAGAGGAGATGACTCTCACCTTAGCAGTGAAAAGCTGATAGGGGTCCTAAGCCCCCTTCATCCAAAATGACAAAAAAGATTTTATCGCACATTGTACTTTAACTACCCCAAGCTGATGGCAGAGCTTTAAGTAGAACTAACAGCAAAACATATTTTTTTAAGTTTTGGATAGTCATTTTTTGCCACCTGTGTCTCCATTGGTACAAGAAGGAGCAGACGCCTGGGGTGGGATTTTTAAGGCACTCAAAAAATATGTAATAATGTAGTAAAAAAAGTTTACATTTTATTGGTAAACATCTTGTTAAAATACACATTAAAGAGAATGGAATGTACACAATTGAATAAACTGGAAATACATGTATATAAAATGTTGTGATAACACAAATTGATATCCTCCACTCGACGCGTTTCAGAGTCTGCTGGTGCCTCCATCAGGGGTCAAAGAGGGTTAATGTAATTATTCCAGTACTGTATATACATACATTCCATGACACATTAAAGAAAGACACGGCCTCAGAGAATCATCAGCGGATTCACACGTAGTTGGTTTAATTGTATATTAGAGGCTGAGTGTAAACTCTTGATGTAAGGAGCACCAAAATAGGTTGCCCCTCGTATGGGAAATCAGAAGATACTGAGTTCAGACTGACAGGACCCTTAGTATGGGAGGGCCTTCAGCCTGGTGAATGGGCTGGGATGTACCTGAGTGTGTTCTATGGATATACACTTGTGTGGAGATCCCATATGTGTGTGATGAACGTGGCGTCCAACATCTAAACTTGTGTCTCTATTGGGGAGCTTTCTCTTCACTTCCTGTCCCATAGCCTAAACAGGAAGTAAGAGGAAATGCCTCCAAAGTGACAATCCCTGGTTTAGAACTGATATCTACAGTGGAAGATTTCCCCTCTACTTCTGTTATGGAGACAACCAAAAATGTGCGATCCGCATCACTTTCAGTGATATCAGAAAACTTGACAATTGGCGAAGAGGAGTTTTCCTAAGAAGGGGCACAGAACGCAAAAAAATTAAACGGGTGTTCTAACTTCTCT
Organism: Glandirana rugosa; assembly: GCA_018402905.1. Taxonomy (NCBI): domain Eukaryota; kingdom Metazoa; phylum Chordata; class Amphibia; order Anura; family Ranidae; genus Glandirana; species Glandirana rugosa. The sequence continues at coordinate 22,072 of BLSH010424777.1, forward strand.
CTGCTGTCTCCAAAACTAAAATAACCTTCAGTTATACTTTACTTGGCTGTATTATATTAATTTCATATTGCTCTAGTGCTTTTCCCTCTGGGGAATCAATAAATTCTACATTTTTAGGCTGGTATTGGGCCACCTCTGTGAAGCTACTTAAGCTGTAAGAGCACAAAGTGTATAGATGGTTCTCCTTTCTCTAGCTTGATAGTCTCTCACAGCGTTGTATGATTTATGGGTGACCACCGCACCTAACCACCAATTGACTCAATGAATCACCAGGATTGACAGTCCAGTAATCCAAAACGACTGCCTTCATGAGGTGTATATGACAGATGTACTCTACAAGACCTATTACATGTGCGTAGATGCTCTTTACAAAGCTAACCTTTCTCTAGCTCTTAGGCATTGACATTAGTTTGTGTGTATTTGGTGTCCTGGTTTTTCTGACCAGATTACTGAATTGCTTGCAGGAAGCTGTACGATATGGGATACACAGGACAGTCCACGCCGGAGAAGTGGGCCCGCCAAGTGTCGTCAAGGAGGTGAGAAAATCACGTAAGCCAAAACAAGTGCCAATGGTTGCAGACCAATTCTGGGGATGTGCAAACAACCTCCTACACTCAAGGTTACCAGCAGTACTGGACCTTAGATCTTCAACTTGAAGATAAGCAAGGCCTTGCAGCCCCCTAAGGATTGTGGAAGCCTGGAAGTTACACTAGCAAAACAGAAACAGAGGGCGCACCAGCCTTGCACATTACCTCTTTATAAATCTTTTTATGGAAGAAATCAATTCTTCAATAAAAAGACATTTAAAGGTAATGCGCAAGGCTGGTGCGCCCTCTGTTTCTGTTTTTCAAATCTGGAGATGTTATAAGCTGTGCTCTTGATTCACAACCCTAATTATCTAAAAATCTTTCAAAGTTTTCTCGGTGCTCTAATCCAGTGTTTCTCAACCTCAGTCCTCAACTACCCCTAACGGGTCATGTTTTCAGGTTTTCCTATATCTTGCACAGGTGCTTTAAATCGGAGTCAATGGCTTGCTATTTTGGACCAAAACATGGCCTGTTGGGGGTACTTGAGGACCGAGGTTGAGAACCACTGCACTATTCAATTCACATTGGGGCCTGGTGCAGTGTGAAGGATGTAGGATGTGGGCAAATATGGAATATAGAGCTAGGAAATGGTAAATAGAGGACAGGGCAGTGTTGGGAACAAATGAGGGCAATTCAGACTTGTTGGTAGGGTTCGAGGCCTTCCTCATGTCTCCTGTGTTTCAAAGCGCTGAAGTCTGCACACGCCAATTGTATTTTAAAAAGTTATTGGTGCGCACTACCAGTAACTTTTTAAAATACAATTGGCGTATTCTGTAAAAAGCCAAAGGGCTTAGCCTTCATAACACATTTTATTTTCCAGCAAAACTGTCATATCTATTGCTTTTCAGTTTTCATAGATGGTCTCCAAAACGTGACCACATCACAACCATGGACTGCTTGTCAAATCTGGGCAAAGACCTATTCGCATAGGTATTGCAGTGGAGAGTTTCAGGCGGGAAATGTTTTCAGCTGTTTCCCACTGCAGTTCTTTCTTTTTTTTTTTAAAACCATAAAAATGAATAACATGACACAGTGTATAGGGCAAGGAGGTATAGGCTCTAGGTCAGGAACAGCAATGGTCTGTTGCCGGAACTGACTTCTGCTCTCCATTCTGAGCTGGTAAAAAAGACAACTGTTTGGATATTGTGGACAGAGCCACGTATTCCTTTATTGTGTTTATTTGGAATATAATTCTCAGTGTGGATTTTTCTTTGAACATCGCAGGCAGTGGATGTTCTGAAAGCAGAAAGAATTGGACATGGATATCACACCATTGAAGATCCCACCTTATACAGGGAGCTGCTGAACCGTAACATGCACTTCGAGGTGAGCTGTGTACTACTAATATAGGCCTGGTTTGTATGCATGCCCAGACTTCAGACCAGACTAGCTAGAAGAGATTTAAAGGGTCAGCCCACCCCAAACCAGTCTTCAATGTTTAGTAGATGCCAGGGAGATGAAAGAGAAGTATGGGCAAAGATTTTTTTTTTTCTTTAAGGTCAGGATCCACTGAGAGCCTGGATCAGTCGCTCCTGCCCCCTCCACAGCCCAGGGCTCCATAGAGTGCTGGTGGGGCAGAGTCACTGACAGTCTCTGCTCAGTAAAGACTGAGAAGTTGAGCAATCAGCAGTCAAATGATCACTTGGTTCTTGGTCTTAGAACTGGTGGGGGACAGCTGCAGCCTTGTACTGATGCTGCAGCCATATAGATAAGTATTGATGTTATTTTTTTCCACACTTCTCCTTTAGACCCTTGACACACTATTTTATCTCTCGGGGACTATAACTGAGATCTCTGAATGGGGTTCCCATGCCTGCATACCCACTATGCCTATTATGAGGTCCTCCCACCATCCCTACTGGTTATTATATTATGGAGAATGTAACCGGGTTGGAACACACAAATCTAACCGGAAGAAGCCAGGGGCTGACTCAACCCATCAGGATCCACATCAAACTAAAACAGGATAAAATAAAATGGATTGACTGACTCTTTAACTGATTGTTACATTATGAGAGAGAGAGAGAGAGAGAGAGAGAGAGTCTGATCTGACTGGAAGATCAAGGGAAGAGATTGTATATGTAGCACCCTGGTCCTAAACAGTGCTGCTAACAAACTTTGTTTTCTAGGTGGTAACTAGCCTGGCTAATTGGTAGGGAATCCACTGTTTGTTGCCCTAAGCCTGGATTTGGTGCATCTCTCTCTTTTCTGTCACTGGGTGGCACTGCTGCTTTTTGACATTAGAATGACAAGATCACATTGTATTCAGGTTAGGAGTGGATATGTTGTCTTAGCCAATTAGCAGGGGTTTCTTTGGCCCCATGGCATGCTGGGAGAGAGTATTTACTTGGGAGGAGTGAGGTGATTGGGGTTCTGTGCCACCTGGACGGCTGTCTGGGTGGACGTGTGTTGTATTGCCCTGGGTTGCTAGGCCAGAAGCCTGAGACCTATCCCAGGAGCACTTGGCTGCTATGCGGTCTGAGGCCTATCTAGGATTGGGAGAATCAGCACGGGGTTGGGGCTTCAGGCCGAAAGCCCAACCAAGCTGCAGAGGTTCAGCCAGAGGAGGGACCAAGTTGATTGCAGATGTAAACAGTGGCGGCTGGTGAAGTTTTTGGATGGGGGGGCGCCAGGCCCCGCCCTTCCCTTTGACCCCTCCTACTTTTAATAAGCCCCGTCCCTTATAGAATCCACCCACTCCGTCCCCTGTATTCCACATATTGTGTCAGGGGTATACAGCTCAGCATCACAGGACACAGTATACAGCTCAGCATCACAGGACACAGTATACAGCTCAGCATCACAGGGCACAGTATACAGCTCAGCATCACAGGGCACAGTATACAGCTCAGCATCACAGGACACAGTATACAGCTCAGCATCACAGGACACAGTATACAGCTCAGCATCACAGGGCACAGTATACAGCTCAGCATCACAGGACACAGT
>BLSH010424777.1:37731-53479 GCA_018402905.1 Glandirana rugosa
GGGGGGGACAGGACCCAATGCGTTTCGTATCACACAAACATATTCTGGGGTGTGGAAGACGTTTGTGTGAAACGAAACGCATTGGGTCCTGTCCCCCTGATTCACTGCGTCTGGATCTGTATATACTGAGCTCAGTTTTATCTTATTGAATGTAAGTGTTTTTAACCACACTTTTAATAATTTTTTGTCCAATACTGGATTACGCTATGGAGCACCTTTCTTTTTCTATTCCAGAATACGTTTCTGCTTGAGTGACACCATTCATTTACAAGGGGGTCTAATTACCCCCTGGAAGTGGTTATGGAGGCTGGCTGATCTTGCTTTGCTTTGTTCATCTTTCATGTCTGAGGTTTACAACCACTTTGAGGACTGTCTAGATCAGCGTTTTTCAACTCCAGTCCTCAAGGCACACCAACAGGTCATGTTTTCAGGATTTCCATGAGTTTGCACAGGTGATTTGATCAGTTTCACTGCCTTAGTAATTACCACAGCTGTTTCATCTGAGGGAAATCCTGAAAACATGACCTGTTGGTGTGCCTTGAGGACTGGAGTTGAAAAACACTGGTCTAGATGGCTGTCTTGCAGCTACTCCATTCCTTTTCAGGTTCATGGCTGCTGACAACCCTGGATGGTTATTTCCGATACTTTTATAAATGAAACCAGGAGTGTTCTGATAAGCAGCTGCTGATCTGTACAAGTTATTACTAATAATGGGTTGGGTTACAATCTTTGTTAGATTTTATTGCAGCCTTTGTGTGCATTGGAAAGTCTTACCCCCTTCTCTGCCTGTCTTGGTGTCAGGGAATCTCAAGGACGAGTGATTGTAGATCTCTCTGATTGGTAATATATTCACAATGCCTCTAAAGTCCCATGGGGAAAATGTAGAATTTGTTACATATCTCTCTGGGGACATCTGTTGGGGCTTTATTGCTGGGTGTGTCTTTCTATCTTGGTGACCCCTCCACCTCCTTTTAATTAGCAGGATATTAAATTAAAGGGGGGGGGGGCAGTATGGCAGGGCAATTCCACAAGGACTGTAATTAAAAACATGATAGAGATGCTAACTCTTACTATCCTATCAAAGACACAAAAATAATTTGGCCAACAGTTGGCCTTTAAACACACAAGTGATTGTGTTGCCCATGAACTTGGTATAAAGCCTAATTTCTGCCATAGTTACAAAGAGGTTGGTAGTGCTTTGATGGCATGGCGCTGAATGACGGGGATTTTCTTAGGAGGGTGTGTGAAATATGCTGTACTTTTGACCTTTGGCTATAAAAGTCATACATCACATGCACACTTCTAAAGCTCTTTGTGAAAATGATTACACATACTAGTAATGTAGTGAAATCCACTTTGTAAATTATATTAATTGCACACCTTGTTCCCTAGCCCTGTATTAGGATATGCCATGTACCCAATGGAAAAGGTCCACATTTTATGAAACGAGGGCTGTAGAGGCGAGCTTTGCTCCATGAATTCACACAGATGCAGTATTCTATGTAGGAACAGCAGCCCTGGGGTCCATAATGAAGCTGTAATCTGGCAGCAGTGCTGGGGGTACATGGACCATCACTACCCCTGAGTGTTATCTACCATTACACAGATTGTGCTGAATGAGTGCATCTGCCATGGTGGAGCTAGGCGCAGCACCACGAGAGTAAGGGAGGTCATAAAATGCCTCATGGGACTTGCTGTTCCACAACAACTAGACTGCCAAGGTTGCCTAGCTCTGGCATGGTAGTTTATACTGGGGTACCTGCCTACATAGTAGCTATATACCAATTTCTAAATGACTGCATGAAAATGCTTTAAATACATTTTTGCCCTCCTTGTAAGCACAGTGTACAGATCCACTAACCAGGGTTTGGCTCTTCCCCAGGTTTAAGAAAGACAAAGCCAACTACTCTTTGAACACAGATGACCCTCTGATCTTCAGATCTACGCTGGACGTGGATTATAACCTTGCAATAAAATGTATGGGCTTCACACAGGAAGAGTTTAAGCGAGTGGTAAGTGTATACTGGATGATATCGGGAAAGTACGTTTTTCTGTTTCGTGTACCAATAGGTGTGTGATTGATGTGTTGGCAGCTCTAGGCACTGCATTGGTTCCAGATTGATACATTCCGTGTAAGTACAAGCATACTTGAGCCCTTTCACACTGACAGTTTTTCAGGCGGACCCGATTGGACCATCCATTGCTCTCTATGACAGACACCCGCCGATGTCCAATCCTGTCCGCTAAAGATAGAGATGGGGATCTATCCAGCGGATTAGATGACAGGCAGATGGAAAGGGACAGGCGGTCCATTTCCATCAGACAGCCCCATAGAGAACAAAGGGCTGTGTCCATGTCCTCGCTGCGTCAGCAGAACGGACACAGACCTGTCATCCACCTTCTCATCAGAGATGCCCCGCTGAGTAGGTGGATCTGCTTGACTGGCCCTGCCCCATGTGAAAAAGCTCAAAAACCGGGCTTCAAAAAAAAATGCAGCTTTTAAGGGCACTTGAAGTTTTTTTTTTTTCCCCTACTCTTCCATGTTAAAATGTACAAAAAAATTTGACAGCGCTATTGTGCAGTTCCCAACACACCTGTGGCAATCAGCATATAGTGGTACAAGAGTCCTCTTTATGTAACACAAGTCTTGGTGCCATGAGTGCTGATTGTGGTGGCATTTGCATGCGAGTGTTCTATGCTTTTATCTACTATATGCACGGATGTTTTAAGCCAGAAATTTTAAAAAATCTCACTATTTTATGATAACTTGTCTTCTGTGTCTGGTATTGTGACATGGTGGGAGTGATCGCTTGTCCCCTAAATATCTATCAGTTGAGATCCTTGGAGCAAGTTGTAGTTTGGAAATATTGGATGATTTACTACACCATGAGCCCTCTTGATTTTTTTTTTTTTCTTTTTATGGTGGAGCAAGAGATGTAAGCATTCATTGTCATTTGCAAGCTTCTTTTTGAGATCCACACAGGTATCCTTAATAGTATTGACTTAAGGAGGCTTTTAGTTTTTGGTAAGTGACTTTTATTTTTGGAGGACTCTTTTTGCAATTAACACTTTATGGAATTGTTGTGTTACATACCCTAAGAGGACTCTTGTACATCATTTGCTGATTGCCCCAGGTGTGTTGGGAACTGCACTATAGCTCTGCAAATTTTTTTTGTACATTTTATTTGAGGTTGTGTGTTTTTATTTGTTGCAGCTATTATTGGTAATTTGCTCTGATTGTTTCTCTTTGTAAACCCCTCTAAGTTAGCCTATGAACACATAGATCAGGGATATGCAATAAGCGGACCTCCAGCTGTTGCAAAACTACAAGTCCCATCATGCCTCTGCCTATGGGTGTCATGCTTGTTGCTGTCAGAATCTTGCTCTGCCTCATGGGACTTGTAGTTCTGAAACATCTGGAGGTCCGCTAATTGCATATCCCTGCCATAAATGTTTGGAGGCAGAAATCCGATCACGTGTGCATTCAAGAAAGGAGCATTTCGTAAAAAAAAACACCTGATGCGTCTAGACAAGTTGAGCGTTCATATATTTAAATGGCCAGAGTAAATGAATATACAGTAGAACCTCTGACTCCAAGTAACGCGGTATACAAGCTTTTCACAGCACAAGCTATTTTAAAAAAAAAACAAAGCGCCGTCTTGCAAGACAAGCAGGATTCAAACCTCTGGTGTATGCAATCCAGGGGCACTGGTGGCTCCCAGCGCTTCGTGGAGAACTTGGAGACACTCCCAGCTGGGAGGGGCAGGCGTAGCGCCCTAAAAAGTGTCAACAGTGGCCGAGTGTCTCTGAGCGTCACCAGCGCCCCCACACCTCTGGCCACATACAGTACTGCATATACCAGCTTTGTTTCTTATGGGGAAACTCACTTTGATATACAAGTGCTTCTGGAACTAATTATGTGCGTAATCCAAGGTATTACTGTACTGGCCAATGGAATGAATGAGCGGCTAAACACATTTGCGAAACAAGGCCTTAGGTGCTTTTTTCCTGCCATAAGAAAAGGGGATCGGAAGAGCTGGAATGCCAGCTTGTTTTGGTCTGTATCTTGGAAACGTTGAACTTTGCCTCAAAAATTACACTAGTTTGTCTATGAATTAGACAAGCTGGTCCAAACAAACAATTTTCATTACTAAACCATGGGTGGTATACTGTAGTAGCAGTAGGAACATACAAGCAGCAGTATGCAGATTTCCAGTCTGCTGCTGGAATTCTCAACAAATACATGGCTTCCTCTGGCTAAGGTGGAGAGGCAAGTGCATGATGTCATGATTTTCACCTCAGCCAATTTCCTTGTATTCATTGATAAAAATTTAAGGCTTCTCCTGAATGGTGGAGAAGCACTTGGCTCAATTCTACAATTTTGGCAGCAGATGGGAAATCGCCTGTACTGCTGCTGGAACACCGCGCCACACTTTTGTAGCTAATGCTATTACAGCACACGCAGTGGCTGTAACTCTTAGCAATGGAAATAGTTTGGGGCAACGTGGACCTTGGAAATGTATTTTGAACCTGGCTATAACAAGGGGGCATTCCCCCATCCATGCTTAAACAGTATGGATGAAGGAATTCCCTCCATCCATACTGTTTAGCATGGATGGGGGAAAACAATTGATTTCTTTCATTCAGACAACAGGGCTGAATAAGCGAAATCAAGCAGCATGGCCCCCACCACTACTGTGTAGTGAACACACTGCTCATTCAGTTCTATACACCCTCTAATAGTAGCAAGAGGCAGGTTGCTCCATACGCTGCTTGTAACAAGGTGTACTGTCCTGAGCGACAACTATTTATACAGGGGAAAATAATTATTTGATCCCCTGCAGATTTAGCAAGTTTGCCCACTTACAAAGATATGAAGGGTTTAGCATTTTTATCATATGTGTATTTTAAATGATAGAGACAGAGTATCAACCAAAAGTCCAGAAAAAAAAAAAAAAAACACATGTTCCCTATCATTTAAAATACATCTTCAGGGGAAGCTTGACTTCTTTCACAGAAAGGATTAAAGGTTGAGGCCGAGTTCACACTAGGGACGAATCTGGGCCGAATTTTTGCCTGAATTCGGATCTGAAATGGAACCAAAGACCCACAGGACCCTTTTCTAGTGCGGATGCCCCGGAGGTGTGTAAACCGGCTCCATTGAGAGCCAGTCACAATCTCCTGTCATGTGGATGCGGGTAAACCTGACTCCAATTTGCATAGGTGTGAACCCAGCCTAAGTCCACCTTTCTGACCAGGTTTCATGTTATACCTATATTTACAATGTATAATATAAAGCAATTGTCATTCTGCAGCCCCCCCAATCGTACCTGAATTGTGGGGTTCTTCTCTCCATTCTGTATGTTTTTACTTTGGTGCTGTGCCTCCACCCATGCGGCCATATCATCTATTTACACCAATCTGTAAATGGGAAGCCTACAAGTCCCATCTGTCACGGTAGTAGAAGGACTCAAAGGTCTCAGCAGAGCACAAGTGCAGTAACGTCACCGTAATTGTAGTCCAAGAATTACTTCTAACCCCTTAACCAAAGCTACAGGTCTGGGCCTGGAGGTGCCTGTGCATTGTATCTGTGATCTATGCTGCTTGTGGCTGCAGTGCTTTGCAGACTCCAATGCAAAACATTGATTTGATTTTTTTTCTTTTTTGCAAGACCAGTGCATCTATTATAATTTTTTTTTTTTCAAAAGGTGGGCTTATGCCTTTAAAAACTAGCTCAATGTTTACTGTGCCTTTTATATAGTTCAAACTATTTCCTTCAATAACAGGTGCATTTGCTGGGCACGCTGTATAAACAGTACGTATCCTCAGCTTTATGCAGTATACAGAGCTGTGTTCCAGCAGTGGGATGGGGACTTCCTGTCCTGTTTCTGGAACAAAATCAAATAGGATTGAGTACTGCTCAGGTATTCACAGGAAGCTTTGTATTTGATGAATGAATACAGAGCTTCCTCTGATTGGCTGAGGTGAAGATTGTAATGTCATCTGCCGGCCTCTTTACCACAGCTAATGAGGAAGCTTTGTATTCATTCATAGAATACAAAGCTTCCTGAGAAGTGCTCAATCCTATTTGATTTTGTTCCAGGAGTGGGACAGGAAGTCCTCATGCTGCTGCCAGAACACAGCTTTATATACTGTAGGGAGCTGAGGCTACATACAGTTTATACAGCAGGCACATCTGTTAGTGAAGGAAATTATTTGAATCATTTTAAGGTACAGTAGACTTTAATTCTAATAACTATATATATTATTGAAACAAATAATTAGAATTAAAGCCTACTTACCTTAAAATGGTTTGGATAATTTCCTTCACTAAGGCTGCATTCACTTTACAGAGTATTGAATCGCGGGCAGATTTGCCGTGAATCTGCCCACGATTTGACAGTGCTGATATGTGAATGGCAAAACGCACATTTGAGATGGCATTCATTTGAATGACACCGTGATTGTCACAATAAAGCATGCAGGAATCGCAGCAACACGCATCACGGGACACGTCGCCCAAAAATACTTCAGGAGCTACTTTGGGGCGACATGCGTCCCGCGATGCGGGTAGCCGCGATTGCAGCATGCTTTATCGAGGCAGGCCTGCACCACGTTTTGAGGTCTCATTCAAATAAACGCCATCTCAAATGTCTGTCCCGCATTTTGCCATTCACATATCGGCGATGTCACATCGGGGGGCAGATTTGCGGCAAATCTGCCCACGATTCAATACGCTGCAATGTGAATTCAGCCTAATAGGTGTGCCTGCTGGGTGTGCTGTATAAACTGTATGTAGCCTAAGCTCCATACAGTATACAAAGCTGTGTTCTGGCAGCAGGATGAGGACTTCCTGTCCTGCTCTTGGAACAAACTGAAATAGGATTGAGCACTGCTCAGCCATTCTCAGGAAGCTTTGTATTCTATGAATAAATATGACGCTTCCTCATTAGCTCAGGTAAAGAGGCCGGCAAATGACAGCTTTATATACTGTATGGAGCTGAGGCTACATACAGTTTATACAGCAGGCACATCTGTTAATGAAGGAAATTATTCAAACCATTTTAAGGTACAGCAAAGCTTTCATTCTAATAACTAGTATTTATTTAAAACAATATATATTTATTACGGAAACAAATAATCTAAAGGAACCCTATATATAAGCATAGCATGGGTCCTGTACCATTCAGGTACATGAGATAATTTATACAAAAAGGTACACAGAATAGCTATTGCATCCAGTGAAATCTAAAAAAAAAAAAATTTGAATTACCATCATTGCACAGGACTGGCCAACAACGGTAGGCCATGCCGGCACAATGAACAAAAAGCATAGCCAGTTGTAGTCTCCTCCAAGGGCCCATGTGACAGGATGACAATCCAGGAGAACAGACTAGGGACAGAGCCTTGTTACCCTATAACAGGAAGTGACTGAACAAGGACCTTCATAGCAGGATCAACAGGTATTAATTTAATGAAAGCTGCAGATTTTAAAATATTGCAAATTAAGTTTGATATATTAACAGTAAAATTGGTCTCCATGTTTCATTTAACTTTAAGCACTTGTATGTTAAACGTATGTATATGTTGCGGCTTTGAAGTGGTTTACTGGGATTATGGCTGAAGCTATCAGCCATAACCCCCGGTATTTTTTTTTTTTTTTCAGCTGGTAGCTGGCTCATGCATGAAAGCATTCCGAGCAGCTGATGAGACACTGGAACGCTTTTAGAAGCGCTGGTGTTTCTCGGGCTTACCATTTCCACCAGCTCGCCTGAAAACCGATCCGACGGTGCGGCCGGCTGGTCCCAGAGGCAATCAAAGGCTAGATCATATGAGTCTTTTGAATGGTTAATTTTTTTCCACAATTCTTCAAAAAACGTGGAAAGAGAATGAAAACGCTTTTATTTTTACACAAAGTAGTCAATTTATAAGATATTTCTAACACATATCATGTACATAGCAAAATTTAACCCCCAAAATATATTCTGCTACTCGTCCCGAGTATGGCGATACCACATGTGTGAGACTTTTTCACACCCTGGCCACATACAGAGGCCTAACATGCAGGGAGCACCGTTAGGTGTTCTAGGAGCATAAATTACACATTTCATTGATTCCTATCACACCTTTGAAGGCCCTGGAGCACCAGGACAGTGGAATTACCCACAAAATAACCCCATTTTGGAAAGCAAACACCCGAGGTATATTCTATGAGGCATGTGCTGCAGATAGATACTCAGGTATTCTGATGGGCTGGAGACAGGTACTCGGGTAATCTGATGGACTGGTAAAAGGTACTTGGGTACTCTGATGGGCTGCAGATAGGTACTCGGTTACTCAGATGGGTTGGTGACAGGTACTCGGGTAATCTTAAGGGCAGGTGACAGGTACTTGGGTACTCTAATGGGCAGGTGACAGTTACTCAGGTTCTCTGATGGGCAGGTGACAGGTACTTTGATGGGCTGGTGACAAGTACTTGGATACTCAGATGGGCTGATGACAGGTACTCGGGTACTCAGATGGGATGGTGACAAGTACTTGGGTACTTTGGTGGGCTGGTGACAGGTACTCAGGTTCTCTGATGGGCAGGTGACAGGTACTCGGGTACTTTGATGGGCTGGTGACAGGTACTTTGATGGGCTGGTGACAGGTACTCTGATGGGCTGGTGACAAGTACTCGGATACTCAGATGGGAGGCGACAGGTACTCGGATACTCAGATGGGCTGTGACAGGTACTCGGGTACTTTGATGGACAGGTGACAGATACTCTGATGGGCTGTGACAGGTACTTTGATGGGGTGGTGACAGGTCCTCTTTATTTGGGGGGGGGGGGGTGGTGTGTGATCTGTGTGCTTGGTGTGTACATCTGGTGGTAACAAGCTGTTACCGCAATCTCCCTCTCACACACGATCGGTGTGTGAGAGGGAGAACCCGGTAACAACTCATTTCCGCGGTTTGTTTACATCATGTGACCGGCTGTGATTGGACACAGCCAGTTACGTGGTAAAGAGCCAATTCCATTCGCTCTTTACACTGATCGGAGCTGGCCTCAGCCCCGATTGCTGCGCTGGAGGTCGGTAGTGACGGGCTGTGATTGGACATAGCCGGTCACGTGGTAAAGAGCCAAATCCATTCGCTCTTTACCCCGATCGGGGGGGGGGATCCGTCCGGATCGACGAAGGGTTCCTGCCGACGTAATTTTTTAGAGAGACTCGGTAAGGGGTAAGTAGACAAGTTATGTCTTTTCTCTGACTATACAACACAGGAACTTTTAAAATGCTGAAAAAAACAAAAAAAAAACAAAGTACAGTATATGAAAAACCAATTACTAACATACAGCTCATATCAGCTTTAACATGTTTCAAAAGTAAGTTTCAGTAATCCCAAACCTACAGCTTTCAATAAAATCATACCTGGTGATCTTACCATGAAGGTGCCTTGTTCAGGCACTGAGTGACAACATTCTGTCCTGTCTCCAAACTGCTTTCCTGCATTGTCACATGCACTTTGGGTACAGACTATAAGCGGCGTGTTGATACACAGCATGGTCCACTGTCATCATCATCAGGAAGCCGATTCTGAGAAACGTCCACACCATGGAGGGCATGTAGACAGCAAATCGCTAAAAGAGGCTGCAAAGTAGAAGTCCTGAGATGCAATAATGGATGAAAAGTGGTGAAGATGGGGATTGTTTGATAGACAGTTCTTGAGCAATTAATAGTAATATTTATTTTGAATAGCACTAGATTCAGTGGATATATTATATATCCTTGCATACATTAGTATCTGAATGTTGGATGATAGTATGGGACCCTATAAGGTTTTTTTAGATTAGAACTATAAGGATTGAGTTTTAATACATGACCAGATATTAGAATTGATTGTAACCCTGGGATACACTATATTGTCAAAAGTATTGGGACACTTGCCTTTACATGAACTTTAATGGCATCCCAGTCTTGTTCCATAAGGTTCAGTATTCAGTTGGCCCATCCTTTGCAGCTATAAGAGCTTCAACTCCTCTGGGAAGGCTGTCCACAAGGTTTAGCAGTGTGTCTATGGGAATGTTTGACCATTCCTCCAGAAGCGCATTTGTGAGGTCAGGCACTGATGTTGGACAAGAAGGCCTAGCTTATGATGTCCACTCTAATTCATCCCAAATGTGTTCTATCGAATTGAGGTCAGTCAAGTTCCTCCACCTCAAACTTGCTCATCCATCTCTTTATGGACCTTGCTTTGTGCACTGATGCACAGTCATGTTGGAACAGGAGAGGGCCCATCCACAAACTGTTCCCACGAGGTTGGGAGCATGAAATTGTGCAAAATGTCTTGGTATTCTGACACCTTAAGAGTTCCCTTCACTGGAATTCAGGGGCCAAACCCAACCCCTGAAAAACAACCCCACATTATAATTTTCCCCTCCACCAAATGATTTTGCCAGTGCACAAAGCAAGGTCCATAAAGACATTGATGAGCGAGTTTGGGGTGGAGGAACTTGACTGGCCTGCTCCTCAACCCGACAGACCACCTTTGGGATGTATTAGAGCGGAGACTGCGAGTCAGGCCTTCTCGTCCAACATCAGTGCCTGACCTCACAAATGTTCTTCTGGAAGAATGGTAAAACATTCCCATAGACACACTCCTAAACCTTGTGGACAGCCTTCCCAGAAGAGTTGTAGCTGTTATAGCTGCAAAGGGTGGGCCAACTCAATATTGAACTCTACAGACTAAGATGCCATTAAAGTTTGTGTGCATGCATGTATGTGTGTAAAGGCAGGCGTCACAATACTTTTGGTAATATAGTGTATATTACCTTTAGAATAATATGAGAGGGGTTGAACACAAATATACATTTTATATTTAAGGGTATTTTTTCCTATTGTACCTTTTTTATATCCCTTTTACACAAGGCCTATTAAAAACAAAGAAATTCCATAGACTAAATGTAGTATTTACCTTTTGATTCTAAAGCACAGTGACTAAGTGGTTAGTACTCACACCTAGCAGGGTTGTCGGTTCGAACCCCAACCATGGCACTACCAGCTTGGAGTTTGCATGCTCCCCCTGCACTCTGTTTTCCTCCCACACTCCAAAGACCTGCTGGTAGGTTAATTGGTCCTAGTATGTGAGTTAGGGACCATAGCTTGTAAGCTCCTTGAGGACAGGGAACTGATGTGAATGTACATTACATATGTAAAGCCCTGCGTAAATAAGCACTCTAGGAGTACCTGTAATAAATAAAGCATGCTAATTTTGTATTTTGCAGAATATTAATGCAGCCCAATCCAGCTTCCTACCGAAGAAGGAGAAGGAGGAGCTCCTAGACAAGTTGCATGAGGCCTATGGCATGGTGCTCTCCACTGCGCTCTGAAGGTGATGCCGCATCACAGACTGAATATTAGCCCAGCCGGGGCCATCTTCTCTTCCACAGAGACCCCCTTTTAAGGATATCTATCTGTAAAGCTAGTCATGGCAGATATCCTTAAAACATGGCCGCCGAGTGGAAATATGTTAAACTATAGAGGAGCTCTGAGCAAGACAGGTCTTCCTAAATACACTCCAAATGTATTCCAATCAGGTTATTTGCTATCTCACTACAGCCTTATCGTACCAATAGAAATTGCCTTCCTCATGCCAGAAGGTTGATGTAACCATCAATATGCAGAATTCAATGTCAGACACACCTGATGCGTTCTCATAGACGAGTCAGACAAGGTCAGGATATTCTTAAAGGTGATCTGTCATTTATAACTCACTAGGTATGGTTTTTTATACTATCTTTGCCAAATATGCCTATTTAAGCGCTACCTCTTTCCATAGACCGTTCACCAGGCTCTTGAAATTCTGGACTATGGGGTCAGTTTGACAATAGTGGGCCTTTCCGTACTTGTGGTGGCCCTTGGACCCCAGCAATCTTGTAGTAAGAGTGATGGCATCGATTTATAATGGGGTAATAGCAATGTCTTCTGCAGGGTGTCCTCCACCCAACTTGTAAGCATGTCCACACTCTTTGAGCATTGCTTTCTCTATTATGGCCTACTCTCTGACCATCATTCCCTCTAGTTTGTCTGCAGTCTTAGAGTCATCTCTAGCGTTTCATATACAGTATACTGAACTAATAACGCACTTTGGGGCCACAGCTGAGAGCTTATAAGTTGACAACCACTGCTCTACAACATCTCTCCTAAGTAGCGCCATACTATATAAAATGTAGGGGAGGAAGTGGATTTGCTATTGAGGAAAACAAAGTTTGAATAAGACCTAAACTAGACCCTACAGACCTGAACTATCTTGGCAAGCAGGTCAATGGTTTTCTGGAAAGAGGCAACTCTAAACATAACTTTGGAAATATTCTTATATTTTATTTGCAAAGTAAACAATGTGACAGGTCCTCCCTTAATCCTGACCCCTGCCAAACCTTATTGTTTGGGATGGAACTTCTCTCAGTGCTATGTATTTCCCCAATCTGGGCTTTAGTCACCTAGACTGGAAATGTGGTGAAATCTCATTCACAAGGACATGGGAACTAGTAGAGAAGAGAGGTATAGAACCTGTGAATTTTCTAGCAGTGTCCCTGGGGGGAGGAATTTGGCCTCACTGTCTATTCTGTTTGACGTTCATCATATAGACCAGTGGTCTCCAAATTGCGGCCCTTTGCTTACTTTTATTAGGCCCTTGGGGACATTAATCCCTCCACTGTCAGCAACTGTGGGGCATAGTTCCTGCTATCCAAACCAGCAACAGGGCACTATTCCTTCCACTGACACCAACAATAGGGAACTATTCCTCCCACTGATACCGAGGATGGGGCACTATTCTTCCCACTGACACCAGCATCTGGGCACTATTCCTCCTCCTGACACCAACAATGGGGCACTAATACACCCACTGACACCAACAATGGGGCACTATATCTCCCCCTTACACGAATTATGGGGCACTTATTCCTCTTACTGACACCAAAGAGGGGACACAGTTTACCCCCATTGACACAAAGACATTTTCTACTCCTGTTTGTCCCCCTGAAGTTTGTAGGACAGGAAGTTTGGAGACCCCAGTATAGACTGTAAAATCTCCCAGATGCAGACACAAAGAAAAAACAAAAAAAAAAACACTTGATAGAGGTTCAGTCCTTCCACATTCTACCAAAACTACACATAAGGTTTATAGTTCCAATCCTGGTTCACTTAAAAAGTGTGCTGATTTGTCATATGTACCTCTAATGGGAGACGTGTGTCTTTAAATACAGTATTAAATTCAGTGTTTACAATAAAGACAAGCTCTTCATAAATGGTAGACTCTCTAATATACAACGATCTGTGCTTATAGCGATATCTGTAGATATTGAGAAACTTAGATGGTGTCATTGCGGACCTCTACTGCATATACAAGGGGTCTGCTGTCATCTCTGATTTGGCTACCCTTGTCTATTTCAAGACCAGCTCTGAAAGAACAATTACTCTTCATCAGGACAAGTAAATTGTTTACTCCACACCAGATTGTGTTTGTAAAGGGCCATGGCATACTAGTGATCCTGCCACTGATGACAGCTCTGCAGAACGCTACCCATGCAGCCAATGAGACAGCGACTTGTGCATAGCAATCCTGGCACCAGCATGACTTTATCACGTGCGTGTACATTAGTGGTGTGGCAAAGGGACTCTGCTTCCTTTTTCCAAAACGAGAAATTGCCAAGGCATACAATTTTCAAATATCTTGGATCATGTCACACTGGTAATCTTGTTGCTGGTGGCGATTCCCTGAAGCAGGATTGCTATGCAGAGACGCAGAACACTCACCTGCATGTATTGTGAATCTCACTTTCCAGCAAGGGAGCATAGCTTGCATGTTCTGCCAGAAAAGGAGAAATGCCATAGAAACAAGTGAGTGTTTTCTCTAATCGCTTACCAATCCTGTTACCAGCAACACTGGCCATTGTGACATGGGCCTTCCTGCCACCGCCAACATGTCACCAATGGACTCAGCCTGGCTAAATTCTAAACAAACATTGGCTCATATATGGGTGGTACACTGCATGATGCACAAGGTGAATTCTTATTGATTGTTTAAATCTTGCTCCGTTTTATAGTGAATAAGCCTGATTTTTTCTAATGGTGCTTGACCTGATGAAAAGAGCAACACACAAAGCTTTGGCCTGGAATATTGGTTTAAATAAAAGCATTTCTGTTGCTTTCAACTTAAAGCAGTAATAAAAATATCTGCATTAATTCTTCTACCACTTTCTCAGGGATGATGGCATAATAGGGGGGTTCCTCCTGTCCCAGCTGGTGTAAGAGACAACTTATTGCTGTGTGAAGAAGGGGATGGTGCAGCCGTTGCTGGCCTTTATAGTGGACCTTTAAGAGACTTATTTGTACAGACCTGCTTCCACAATGACGATAGAGCGCTACAAAAAGTGGCTCCATTCTCTAGGGGTCTCCAAACTACGGCCCTCCAGTTGTTCAGGAACTACAATTCCCAACATACCTAGTCATGTCTGTGAATGTCAGTGTTTTACAATGCCTCATGGGATGTGTAGTTCTGCAATAGCTGGAGGGCCATAGTTTAGAGATCCCTGTAAGGCATGGATTATTTGGTATAATGATTGTGAGTTTTAACAGTGTGATCAGAACCGGACAATCAATCAACATGACAAATACCAAATGCCATAGCTTAATGAATAAAGCCCATGATTAGGAAATCATTTTCTCCTCTGGCTTCATAATAGCTATAGTCATGGAGCATGGCTTGGAATGCTAGTAAAGGAGACCTTGTCACTGATTCCTAAAAGCCATAGACTGAGTGATATTCTTTCCTGCAACAAAGAAAATAACTTGATTCCCCCATCAACACAGACAATGTTGATGGGGGAATCCCTCCCATGGAGCCATTGTGTTCTCCTGGCGGGGGGAACACAGTGATGACTGCTCTAGTGGCTTTAATAGCTGCTAGCAATAATTTCATGTAAAATTTGGCAATTGATCGTTGGACCAACTTGGGTACAGTCAGCCTGCCCATACATGGTTCGAATCTCAGCTGGTCCCATCTATGGCCAGCCTTAGACCCTCCTCTCATTCATCCCCTCGGTCCTTGGGGGAGGCTGCTCAGTGTACATCAAAGTTCAATCAGCTGGTACTAGGCATATTATGGCATTTAAGTCAATCAGCCAGCTCTGCTTCATTCTACTGATCTGGCAGATGAGGCCACTACACAGATTTTAATTGCATAGTGTTGGAGCCTCATTATGTGCATAGTAAATTCTTTAAAAAATTATTTCAGGTAAAGTATATTTCTCCTACGTTCACTGACAGACGCAGCTCTTCATGACTTTGTGGGGTTTTATGTTCATCTTACCAGGAGTTAACTAGGCAGGGAAAGAATTCAGCTGGCCCCTCCCCTGGGGGCCGTCCTCCTTTCCTACATTAAAACCCCCCCTCACAGAGGAGCTCTCCAGTTTCAATGCCTAGTTTGCAAGGAGTTGACCTGGCTTCCCTATGGGAACTGCGGTCCTATTGTGACCATTTTTCTTTTTTATTTTCTTTTTTCTTTTTTCTGCAATCAAGATGATCTGCTATCAAGAAGCCGGTCGGGGCATCGAGGGTCTTCGTGCTCTGTACTTTCCCCGACCTGGCCAACATGATGCGAAGCCGGCCCCAACACAGGGACCCGCCGCATCTTACCCGTTCCGTGCGGGTGGCCCGGGGCGAGATCCCCCATTTTGGTCCCCTTCCCGATTCGTTCGGCAGG
>BLSH010424777.1:57942-75663 GCA_018402905.1 Glandirana rugosa
TCTTGTAATACGACCGAGTCGAAAAAAATTTCTAATTAAGGTCTGTACCATATAACAATGTAACCTGGTACACATATATCGTGGTCAGTCTCTTACAAAAGGTAAAAGACTTACTTATGTTTCAGAAGAGATTGACCTACTCCGGCCCGTCCACTCTAGTGTGAGAGGTGGAACACGTTAGACTCCCGAAAACATAAGTAAGTCGGTTACGATTTGTAAGAGACCACGGTCACTCCTGGTAAGACGAACATAAAACCCCACAAAGTCATGAAGAGCTGCGTCTGTCAGTGAACTCGGAGAAAAGGATTTTACGGTAAGTTATAATAAAATCCCTTTTTTTACATAGGTACATTGGTCCAGCTTGGAGCAATGTACCTACATATACCATACCTGGCTGATGCCCCTAGAAGCTGCAAATTACTGAAGTAGGCACTGCTGCTCCAGTGATCTCCACTTGCTTCTAGGTCCTATGCTGAGTGGCTGGCCTGATGCACTGTGAACACTGGAGGTTGGACGCTAAGCACTGGCACCAGAGAATGTTTAGCATTGGCTGAATGAATACAAAAGCCCTCAGATTGCACAAGGTGGAGAGTGTGATCTCACCTGCCCGGCCTCATCCAGTTAGAGAAGACTTTGTATTCATTCAGAAAATGGAAAACATTCTCTGACTGGTGCTATATACACATGGTCCAATGTAACAATATACCATGTCTGGAATTAATCTTTAAAAAAAGCTGAGCCAGCATAATGTTCTAGAACAACTGCACCCAAAATTGATTAGTAGTGGGGCAGTCCTTTTTGGACTGGGGCAGTCCTTTTATTGCTGTCTAGGACCCTACTGAGGACATCTCCCACTACGTTGTGCCTTTAAAGGAGAACAACAAGCTTTGGCTGTACTTCTACCATGGATCACCATTCGTTTTGCACTCCTGTGACCTGTTCTCAACTAACAGCGGGCTGAAGCCCACTGCCAGCTGACATCACAGAGCTAGTCCAGGCTCGAGAACGATCGCAACCATATGGTCGGGATCTACCCAGAAACCTGGACCGGCACCTTGCTCAGCCTCTCAGCAAGCCGCTAAGAGCCTGGGCTGGCTGCTCTTGCCCCTTCCACTGCCCAGCTCTCCAGGGAGCATGGGAGCGGGGGGACAGAGCAGGGACTGCCAGCTCACAGCGCTCTGAGAACCGAAAGATCTGCAGTGTTCTATTGCTCGGTTCTCAGGGTTAGAGCCGGTGGGGGCAGATGCAGTATTGGACCAATACTGCATCTAGCTAGGTAAGTATGAATTAAAAAAACAAGCCCATACTTCTTTTAAGGGTGCTTTCACACAGCCACTGTGCGGTTTCCTTGCAGTGCATGTACATGTTTTTGTGCAGGTTACCCGTGCTTTCCCATAGACTTCTACTGGATCTGGCATTTTTGGTGCGTTTTTTGAAAGTGCACCAAAATTCCTGCATGCCGCATCTCTGGTGTACTTTCAGAAAATGCACCAAAAACACCCAATCTCTAAGTCTATGGGAGAGGGTGGGTAACCCACACAAAAAAATCATGAGTTCACTGCACTATGAGTAAACTGTATGGCCCCTTTCACACAGGTTAGACCCCATTTTGATCAGCAAGTAATCTGTCCACTGATTAGAGTGGGGTGGATGACAGGTCTGTGTCCGCAGAGCAGACAAAGCCCACTACGCTCTACGGCTAGCTTTTGTTTACACCCGTTGGTCCATAGGAGTGTATGGACTGTCTAACAGGCCCACCTGAAAAACTGACATGTGGGACTGATCGCACCCTTCGTGTGAAAGGGGCCTAAGAGGTCCTTCTTTTTAGCCGATCTACATGTGAATTATCAGTCTACAGAGAACCCTTAACCTCCCTGGCGGCTCGGGGTGGAATTTCAGTACCATTAGCGGTAACCCCGAGCCACACTCGGGATTGCATTGCTGGATCCAGGCAGCGCTACTCACCTTGTCCCCTGGATCCAGCGATGTCCCCCGCAGTGTCTGCGGGCTGTGTCCGCCGCCAGATGACTCTGTGTACCGGGCTCCGTTCCCTGAGAGCGTCGCGCCGCACGGGGACGGAGACCGGCGGGAAATTCAAAAAGTGAAACACATGCAGCACATACAGTACACTGTAATCTTACAGATTACATTACTGTATGAAAACATTTCACATCCCCTTTGTCCCTAGTACTTTGCCCAGTGCCCTGCATGCACTTTTATATTATATATGTCATTCTTTCTGCCTGGAAACATGAGAATGTCCATGGCAACCAAAAAGTGTCCCTTTACGTCAAAAGTGGTTTTTGATCGGCTAGAAAACAACGATAGTAAATAAGAATCATTGGCAGAATTGAGTGATACTGATTTTTGGGGAAATTTATCATCAGAAACTGAAAGTGACGACAGCGATAATTCTGCAACTGAGCAAATTTCAGTGTTTTTGGTTTGATTACATTATTGAATACATTTTATTACTATTACGTTATTATTTTTGATAATTATTTTTAGTTATTTATTATATTATAATTTATGATTTAATTTTTCAAACTTTATCATACCCGGGATGTCTACTAGACTCTTGTTTGGACAGATTTAAGTGAGTTATTCCTAAGAATTACAGGCCTACAATATAAAACGCCAAATTTTCATGCAAAATAATCGTACCGCTTTCAGCACCAAAAATCTGAAATAATCATACCGCCAGGGAGCTTAAGAGGACATCTCCATAGGAGTCTCATAAAGCAAGAAGGACGAGGCAGGTGGTTGAACCATGCTTTAGGTGTGGGTTAAAGTTGTTCTTTAAGGCCCCTTTCACACTTCCGCGACTTGAAAGTCGTGCGATTTTAGGAAATACCTGTGTAAACTTGAGGTCTATGGACCTCAACTTGCATCAAAGTCAGACCAAAATAATACAGGGACTACTTTGAAGTCACACAGATATGAATGGTACTCATTGAAAATCACGGGCACCACTTGTCATGCGACTTTGCAGTCCCAAGTCACATAAGTGTGAAAGGGGCCTCAGTGAGTTTTCTACTATATTAAAGGCAACTAGTCAGGATAGAAGTATGGGAGCTGCCATGGCAGTCCTATGTTGGTGCTTGGCCATCATCACTCAACAAGTAGAAGAGGAAGCATAAAGATGATGGTCCTGCAAAAACACCCTTTACATCTCTGTCACCCACCTACAATAATGCTGCTATTGCTGGACCACTCTACTGACACTACAGCCTACATCTATACATGGTTGTTGGTGTGATTCCTTATCATTCTCCAGACCTTGTGACCTGCCCATGTGCATCCCAACAAGAGCGATCTATGATGCAGTTCACACAGGTACTATGAAACAAAGCAGACCCGTTGATCTAGCTTTCACTGTACATATGATGCAGCTTTTAAAGACAACATATATAAACATCTTACACAGTTACTGAATGGATTCTTTTGGCATGTGTGCAATCTGACTGGTGGGTATCGGCAGCACAGACACTTTCATAGCTGAAGTCGTTGTGTATTACAGATGTGCTCACTGGGGCATCAACAATCCCAGGATATCGCAGACCATGATGAGGCTTGTAATCCTTGGCTAGCTCAGGCCAGTTGCTTTATAAAAGTATAATACAATGTACTGCAATCATCACTTATAACTGGTATTTCCTACTTTACTTTGAATAAACTTCAGTTATTAGTCTCTACAATTTCTAATGTTAAAAGAAAGCCTTGGACAATACAGGCAATTACACCTCTTTGAGGACGGAGGGCGCTGCCAACAATGCCCTAAAGTCATACACAAAGAGATTGGTTCCAGACTCTATTTGCAAATGGTAAAAATACTAACACAGGTCAGTCCAAAGACCTGGAAATGGCCCAGAAATGGTTCCATGACATATCACAAATGCCATCAAGAGCCCCAAAGCAGGGGGAGGCCAAAGTTCCCCAACGTGCATTGGATGTTCTCTTTTTACCAACCGACAAAGTCTGGAAGTGAACGCATTGGGTTGATTTACTAAAATTGGAGTGCAAAAACTGGTGCAGCTGTGCATGATAGCCAATCAGCTTCCAACTTCAGACTGTTCAATTATGCTTTGATAAAAAAATACCTGGAAGCCGATTGGTTACTATGCAGAGCTGCACCAGATTTTGCACTCTCCAGTTTTAGTAAATCAACCCCTATGTGTAGAACTATTCACCCGAGGAGCTCCTTGTTGCACACCCATAAAGTACTACTAGTCATCTATAATCACAAATAAAGGCTTCATGTTTTCATGGTGTTTATTCATCCACACAAAATCATAACTGGAAGAAAAGAAGTGTACTTTTCAAAATGAAAGAAATAGGGTTTAAAAAAAAACACACACCATTTTTCATGTAAGTATTAACCATCCATTCTATGTAGAGCAAACAGAAACTCTACATCTGATATAGCAATAAAAGGTGGATCGAAGAAACAAAAAAAAAACCGTAGTGTTGGCAGTTGGTAATATACACAGGACATTTGTACCTGGTGTCAGTACACAGTTTGGTCCGTTCTGGTTCCATAAGGCATTGCTCAAAGTCACGTCATAACGCCACACTCTACCTTGGCCGTCCTCCATTGTATTTATGGCAGTGGGTCACCAAAACTGTTTAGGAGTAGGCAAATAAATCGCTTTCTGAAGTTTTACAATAAATATCTGCTTCCCTAGAAAATAGAAAGGGTAAGTGGGCAGTACCGTCATCAAAATATCACGCGTCGGTTTATGTATTTGCATATCGTTTTACGTTTCTATAAAGGGCTAAAATCACTAAGGCAAGTTTTGGTCAGGTGGAGACTGAAAAGTTGTAATGAGCAAGTTTGGCCACTAAGTGGCAGATTGGAGTCATGCATCCCGATTTACATTCTTGGGCATGTGCGTGAGCTGAAATAGCGGAATCCAGTGTACTCTTCAGACTGGAGCCCCATAGAAACCGTTTGGTGCTTGTTCACAATGGTCTCTTTCTGTAGGAAAGTCAGTATCGATGTCTGCAAGACATAAGTAATTCATGACGGTGAGCTACCATCTTGTGCTTTCGGGCTCTGCTCCTGCCCGGTGTCTGAAGATGCTGCCTCTGCTTGTCCTTCTGGAATTAGAAAAATAGATGTGTTCAAATTCATGGAGGATGAAAGGGAAATACCTTTTCAATAAAATGCCTATAAAACGAGAGCTGAGCCTTCAGTGGTTGCATGCCTGACTGTACACACTGTAAAGTGACAGACCGCTTTTATCACACTTCTTTGACTGTTATTTTCTTCTATAGAAAACACATCAAATCTATTTCCAGAAAGGTTCCGAATTTGAAATGATTAAACATCTTAGAAGACACTGTCCCACCTATAGCAATCAACCAGTTTCTGAATTTGATGACTTGATCAATGAATCAGGTACACAGAAATGGTGAATCGATCATTGTGACCTCCATGCACCACTGTGTGACAAAAACTGGCTTTTCTACATTTATACTTAGCGGACTGGAGCCTTGTTCCTGCCGCGCAACCAGGCTCCCCAGTTCCATTTCCAGAACTCGCAGAAATGCAAGTAAACAAGTATTTTTTTTTTTGGTTTTGGATAGAGTGGGGAGCAGTTACATCCTCTGCCAGGGGTTTAATGCTGCCTGTGACCCCCATTAGAGAAATTTCCTCCTGCTGCATTAGAGGAAGTAAGTAATTCTTACTAATGGGGACACAGAGAGCAATACAAACCCCATTAAACCTTTCTCACGCCACCAATAAAGATTTCATGTATTGCTGTTGGGCCCAGGTGGAACAATACCCTCACTTCCAGGTCCACAACAGATTTATTTTCACCAAGGATAATCTATACAGAAAAATAAAAATGCCCAATTCCCCATAAAGGGGTGTCAGCACCCAAGGCTCCATCTCAAATAACTGAAATCAATAGGAAATAAATCCCTCACATTTTATCAACAATAAAGCATTTTAATTGTATGATCTGTACTAAAGGGAAAGACACACCAATCAGAGCTTTGATGTTCCTCATCAGGCAAGGTGACACAACCACGTGCCTCTAACTCAAACCAACCTGATGTATCATAACCAAATGCCCCAAACTCAAACCAACCCGGTGCTGCAAAGATCACACGACCCAGTGCCCTAAACTCAAGCCAGCCTGGTGCCGCAAAAATCACATAACCAGGTGCCCTAAAACCTCAATCCAACCTGGTGCCAAAGAGATCACATGACCTTGTATCCTAAACTCAAGCCAGCCTGGTGCTGCAGAGATCACATGACCCAGTGGTCCAAATTCAAGCCACCATGTATGATCTGTGCTAAAGGGAAAGATAAGCCAATCAGAGCTTTGATGTTCCTCATCAGGCAAGGTCCCATAACCACGTGCCCCCAACTCAAACCAACCTGATGTATCATAACCAAATGCCGTAAAACTCAAACCAACCTGCTGCTGCAGAGATAACACGACCCAGTGCCCCAAACGCAAACCAACCTGGCGCTGCAGAGATGACACAACCCAGATCACATGACCAAGTGCGCTAAACTCAAGCCAACCTGGTGCCAAAGAGATCACATGACCCAGTGCCCCAAACTCAAACCAACCTGGTGCTCCAGAGATCACATCACCGAGTGCCCCAAACTGAAACCAACCCGGTGTTGCAGAGATCACATGACCAAGTGCCCTAAACTCAATCCAACCTGGTGCCAAAGAGATCACATGACCCAATGCCTCAAACTCAACTCAAGCCAACCTTGTGCACTATCTTCCTCAAGACCAAATCATAACTTTATGTTAGTATTTAGGTTCAGGTGTCCTTTAAAATAATTATATCACATGTGACAAATTTGCTAGTGT
Organism: Glandirana rugosa; assembly: GCA_018402905.1. Lineage (NCBI taxonomy): Eukaryota > Metazoa > Chordata > Amphibia > Anura > Ranidae > Glandirana > Glandirana rugosa. The sequence goes on from BLSH010424777.1 coordinate 64,785, forward strand.
GCTGTGAATTCTGACAGCTTTGAAAGACAGAAATGACATAAAAAATAATGTGTGCCTACCCATATTCAGTAACACTCCATACATTGGGCATTAGTGTGTGGCTGACTATCTGCATGGAGTTTGTATGTTTCATCCAGATACACTAAACTGCCGCTGCTGTGTTTATGAAAATGGCAGGGATTGGAGGATTTGTCAGTTCTGTGTAAATGGATTAACTAAGGTCTGCGATGTCAGAGGAGCCCCTATAGAGAAAGTGAGAGGAAAAGGATATAAAGTGTGTACTTCTGACCCCTGATTCTTGGAGTGGTCTGGAGTATAGCAATGGTGCAGATGAGCCATTCAGCAGCAATCCTGTGCTATTCATAACACAATCACCATAAAAGTTGGATGACTAACCTGCTCCTTGAATGGACAGGTCTCCTATGTCCTCTGAAAGGTCTCTCACCCCCGTTGAGCTGCATTCCCCCTTGATGTCAGGCACTGCGTTGCGTCTTCCCGTTCGATCACACGATATAAATTCGCCGTAAGCCGACTCTACGTCCATAACGTCTCTATCATATCAAATTCATTCGATCTGCAGAGAGAGAGGAGTAATAGTCAGAGAGGAACTGAGCATAAGAACTCACCGTAAACATCTGACCTGCATAGCCATATGAAAGCTACATCTGGAATCTCAATAGGTTGCTAGAGGCCAAGACATTGCTCAGGCCCACACTTTTCATTGGTTGACTGTGGTGTCATGCGGATGCAAGGACCAAAACCCTCCAGCAGATGGCAGCAGATTTACAGCAGTTATACTGACCAATGACTGAATTATTGGAAGGTGGTGATGGATGATTATAGAACAAATGCATTCATCGATCGATCCAGGATATCTGCTGCTAGGGTTTGCAGCGCACTGTGGATTTATAACATGTCATCAGCAGATACATAATGTACATGAGTGTGATTTCTGATATACAGCACTATGATTATCTCTCAAACTTTACATTTTATGGACCAATAAGCTTTCAGCAATCCTTTCTACAGCTCAGGAATAATGATAATGAATCTGGCTTCTAAGGGGTGGCTATGGGCAATAGGAAGGGCATCAGCCCCAGGATGACTAATGCCCAGTCAGTGCACACTCACTATCAGGGGACTTCTAAACCTTCCACTAGGAGGGCCACATTGTATATTTTACAAATATTCCTGGGCCCATTTATAAATGGACAAATCATAATAACATTAATGATCACATAATAAGCATAGTAGAACAGAAAAAAAACTTTAGTACAACAAAGCAAAGAAATTAAGGGGAAAAAAAAAAACATTTGAGCTCATCACGTTAGTTCCCATAAAAGATCCCATTACATCAGAGTCCCTTTTACATGAGAAGAAAAGTCCCATCAGATTCCCCATCAAAGTCACCCTTACATGAGAGTCCCTATCAACGTCCCCTCTTACATCAGAGTCCCCATCAAATTTCCCCTTACATCGGAGACCCCCTTTACAGGAGAATCCCCTCTGACATCAAAGTCCCCATCAAAGTTCCCCTTACATGAAAATCCCCATGAGAGTCCCCCCTTACATCAGAGCCCCCATCAAATGTCCCCTTACCTCGGAGCACCCCTTACATAAAAATCCCCATCAGAGTCCCCCCTTACATCAGAGCCCCCATCAAATGTCCCCTTACCTCGGAGCACACCGTACATGAAAATCCCCATCAGAGTCTCCCCTTACATCAGAGCCCCCATCAAATGTCCCCTTTCCTCGGAGCACCCCTTAAATGAAAACCCCCATCAGAGCCCCCATCAAATTCCTTTTTACATTGGAATCCCTCCTTACATGAAATTTCTCATCAGAGCCCCCTTACATCAGAGTAGTCCCCATCAAAGCCCCCCTTGACTGGAGCACACCTTACATGAAAATCCCCATCAGAGTAGTCCCCATTAAAGTCCCCCTTACATCAAAGTCCCCCTTACATGAAAATCCCCATAAGAGTCTCCCCTTAGATCAGAGCCCCCACCAAATTCCTTTTTACATTGGATTCCCTCCTTACATGAGATTCCCCATCAGAGCCCCCTTACATCAGAGTAGTCCCCATCAAAGTCCCCCTTACATTGGAGCACCCCTTACATGAAAATCCCCATACATTAGAATCCCTCCTTACATGAGTTTCCCCATCAGAGCCCCAGTACATCAGAGTAGTCTGCATCAAAGTCCACCTTACATCAAAATTCCCCATTAACTGGAGCACCCCTTACATGAAAATCCTCATCAGAGTCTCCCCTTACTTCAGAGCCCCCATCAAATTCCTTTTTACATTGGATTCCCTCCTTACATGAGATTCTCCATCAGAGCCCCCTTACATCAGAGTAGTCCCCACCAACACCGCCCTTACATGAGAGTTCCCATTAGAGTCCCCCCCTACATCCAAGTCCCCATGAAAAATCCTCTCTTACATCAGAGGCCACATAAAATATTGCAGTAGGCTGAATTTGGCCCATAGGCCACAGTGTGGAGACCCCGCTCTACTCAACCAGCCTATCACAAGGCCTGAGTGTGGTCGGGGGGGATGTACCCAAGACAACTTTCATGAAGTCTGCATATACACAGTAAATTACACAGGCTAGGATGTACACAGCTCTACCAGACAGCACAGCCAGGTAGAGGACACTGCAGTGCCAACAATGTTATCCACCCCTCACTGCATAGTGTAAGACACACAGGTGGCTCTGGAAGCAAGGTTCTAGTCTAATCTATAAACTGGGACATGTAAAGAGATACCTAAATCAATAGCAAATTATGCACACTTCTTTAAACACCGTGCACAGAAGAAGCCCCCTAGACAGCTTGCAAGCAGCTCATCAATTGATAACTTGCCTGAAAAGTATGCATATAACATACACATTCCATGGCACTCCGCCCTTCCAGCAACCAGAAGGACCATCATTAAAACTGGTTCCATCGATTCATGTTTCCTGCCCTTGCAGGTAGTTGGCCCAGCCTTGTGTACCCTTCATACTGGTTATAAACTGCAAGCTTCTCGTCTTCCTCTCTTTCATTAAGAAAATACTTGACTAGAGTCATAAGGCCTAAACTTTACACTTGGCTACTTAATGCATCCACCAGAGCCCTGTGTCCCATGGCCTTGCATCACATGGTTCTAGCGATCAGCACTGAGCTGTCAGATGGGGCTGAAGTACAGAACAGCTGTGTTTCTGGGGAGGGGGTGCAATATACGTAGTTGGTTGGCCCTTCTGCTCTAAAGCCCAGCATTCTCAGCCAGAGATCACATTGGCCGCATCCCTGAGGATTCCAGGATCTAGAAGGGCCCGGGAAAGTAGGGGTACCTCAGCCGTTCCCCGTCTAGGAACAATTTTCCATGACGCACCATGGAAGTTATACTTCAGGAATGAAACCGATGATGATGCCAATGTGTATGTGTTTTCTGGGGTTGAAGAGGAACTCTGTAAGGGCTGATACATTCTGCTGATTTATTCCTTCTGTGGTTTATGGATTGAAAATAAATTCTTGACTAAGCAAGGATCACAGTCTCAGCAAGAGCTCAGTGATTATCTGCGTGTGATATAATTCAGTATTCACACCTTTCTTCTTATGTGATATTATACAACATACTCACTCTCATCACAGGATATAACCTAGTGTATACCCCATCCTGCCAGTGTAATATAATTCAGCACATATCGTCCTGTAGACATAGGTATAATGCAGTGCCCACACTATGACCAAGGTACAATCCACACTCTGTCCTGTGCCCATGGGACCATCCACACTCTGTCCTGTGCCCATGGGACAATCCACACTCTGTCCTGTGCCCATGGGACAATCCACACTCTGTCCTGTGCCCATGGGACAATCCACACTCTGTCCTGTGCCCATGGGACAATCTACACTCTGCCCTGTGCCCATGGGACCATCCACACTCGGTCCTGTGCCCATGGGACCATCCACACTCGGTCCTGTGCCCATGGGACAACCCACACTCGGTCCTGTGCCCATGGGACAACCCACACTCTGTCCTGTGCCCATGGGACAACCCACACTCTGTCCTGTGCCCATGGGACAACCCACACTCTGTCCTGTGCCCATGGGACAACCCACACCAGTCCTGTGCCCATGGGACAACCCACACTCTGTCCTGTGACCATAGGACCATCCACACTCTGTCCTGTGACCATAGGACCATCCACACTCTGTCCTGTGCCCATGGGACAATCCACACTCTGTCCTGTGCCCATGGGACAATCCACATACCCTCCTGTGACCATGGTATAATCCACACACCCTCCTGTGACCATCGTATAATCCACACACCATCCTGTGACCATCGTATAATCCACACACCCTCCTGTGACCATGGGACAATCCTCACACCCTCCTGTGACCATGGGACAATCCACGCACCCTCCTGTGGCCATGGTACAATCCACATACCCTCCTGTGACCATTTTACAATCCACGCACCCTCCTGTGACCATGGTGCAATCAATGCAACATTCTGTGACCATGGTGCAAGCCACGCACCATCCTGTAACTATTGGACATTCCACACACCCTCCTTAGACCATGGTACAATCCATGCACCGTCCTATAACTATCGGACAATCCACGCACCGCCCTGTAACTATGAGACAATCCACGCACCACCCTGTAACTATGAGACAATCCACGCACCACCCTGTAACTATGAGACAATCCACGCACCGCCCTGTAACTATGAGATAATCCACGCACCGCCCTGTAACTATGGGACAATCCACGCACCGCCCTGTAACTATGGGACAATCCACGCACCGCCCTGTAACTGTGAGACAATCCACGCACCGTCCAGTAACTATGAGACAATCCACACACCTTCCTGTAACTATGAGACAATCCACGCACCGCCCTGTAACTATGAGACAATCCACGCACCGCCCTGTAACTATGAGACAATCCACGCACCGCCCTGTAACTATGAGACAATCCACGCACCGTCCTGTAACTATGAGATAATCCACGCACCATCCTGTAAGTATGAGACAATCCACGCACCGTCCTGTAAGTATGAGAGAATCCACGCACTGTCCTGTAACCATGAGACAATCCACGCACAGTCCTGTAACTATGAGACAATCCACGCACCGCCCTGTAACTATGAGACAATCCACGCACTGTCCTGTAACCATGAGACAATCCACGCACTGTCCTGTAACTATGAGACAATCCATGCACCGTCCTGTAACTATGAGACAATCCACGCACCATCCTGTAACTAAGACACAATCCACACACCATCCTGTAACTATGAGACAATCCAAGCACTGTCCTGGAACCATGGGACAATCCATGCACCGTCCTGTAACTATGAGACAATCCAGTATATTGCACACATCCTCCTGTGACCACAGTATAATCCATGCACTGTACTGTGACCATGTAATAATCCATGCACCGTTCTGTAACCATGGGACAATCCACGCACCGTTCTGTAGCCATGGGACAATCCACGCACTGTTCTGTAGCCATAGGACAATCCATGCATTGTTCTGTAGCCATGGGACAATCCCCGCACCATCCTACAACCATGAGATAATCCGGTATAATCCACACATCCTCCTGTGACCACAGTGTAATCCACGCACTGTTACTATGACCATGGAATAATCCACACACCGCTTTTATGACCATGGACTAATCCTGTGCACACACTGTACAGTGGCCATGTTATATAATCCAGCAGACACCATCCTCTGACCATGGTACAATCCAATACACATCATCCTGCTGTCATGGTACAATCCAGTGCAAACACCACCCTGTGGCAATGATATAGTCCAATGCACATGTCATCCTTTGGCCATGGTACAATCCATCGCACATACCATCCTGTGGCCATAGTACATTCCATCGCACGTACCATCCTTTGGCCATGGTACAATCCATCGTACGTATCATCCTGTGGCCATGGTACAATCCATGCCATCTTGTGACTAAGGTATAATCCAGTGTTCACACCATCATGAATACATATAGGGAGAGATTTACTAAAACTGGTGCACACAGAATCTGGTGCAGCTGTTCATAGTAAGCAATCAGCTTCTAACTTCAGCTTGTTCAATAAAACCTAGAAGCTGATTAGTTACTATGCACAACTGCACCAGATTCTGTGTGTACCAAATTTAGTAAACCCCCCCCCACAAACTTTCACATATTGACTGCATTAAAATGAGGTAAGGCATGTACTAGTGATCCCTACCCTCCTTACGTTAGAGGATGCATGGTGTAAGGAGGGGACACCACTTCTCTCCGCCTGCAGGATCCCAGCCAGTGTCCCAATTCCACACTGGATGTTGTTTCTAAAATTTTACACTAGAGGTTGTTTCTAAAATATGTCTAAAGTTCTCCTTTAAAACATAGATCTGTCCTGGACAGGAGACGTATATTCATAAATAGTAGTTTCCTTCCACTGTTTGTCATAAAAAAAAGCAGAAGCGATTCCAAAATTCCCTGGCATTCACCACAAATGCCCGTCATGCCCTGATTATACAGAGACATTCCGCTTTGAAGTAGGCTGATGAGCGGACGGCTGTTTAGGCCTGTGGTGCCGGGAGCTTTCCTTGGGGAGTTGTGTGTCTGGAGGGGTCACATAGGAGTCACCCTCTCCGCTATTATCCCTCCTGTACGTTAGAAACGTGGATATTTCCAATTTCCAGTAGAAGAAGTAGCAGTAGCAAAAGCAGTGACGCTGTATGACAAATGTTTGACTTAATCACATAATTTACATCTCCAAAATTTGTGGATTTTTGTTACTATTGGCACCATGATTTTTGTGTTATTTTTTGAAAGGACCCGAGGGTTTACATGTGCTTTAGTACTATTCATTTGTGGACAGTTGTAGTGGACTTAAAATAGGCTCATTTCAGGGCCCTGGGGTGTGTGGATCCCCCTATCCCATTGTTACCTAAAGCTCCAGTCGTAATTATACTGGCCCAAATCTGCTTTGTCTAGAACAGTGGTCTCCAAACTGCGGCCCTTTGCTTGTTTTTATCAGAAACCTTGGAGCTTTATCCCCCCCCCCCACTGTTAGCAACCAATGACGGGGCACTATTCCTCCCATTGATGGGGCACTATTAATCCCACTGGTAGTAACAATGGGGCACTGATACCAACGATGGGGCACTATTCCTCCCATTGATACCAATGAGGGGGCACCATTAATCCCATTGGTGCCAAATGATGGCGCACTATTCCTCCCATTGATACCAATGATGGGGCACTATTAATCCCATTGATACCTACGATGGGGCACTATTCCTCCCATTGATACCAACGATGGGGCACTATTCCTCCCATTGATACCAATGATGGGGCACTAGTAATCCCATTGATACCAACAATGGGGCACTATTAATCCCATCGATACCAATGATGGGGCATTATTCCTCCCCTTCATACCAATGAGGGGGCACCATTAATCCCATTGGTACCAAATGATGGCGCACTATTCCTCCCATTGATACCAATGATGGGGCACTATTCCTCCCATTGATACCAATGATGGGGCACTATTCCTCCCATTGATACTAACGATGGGGCACTATTCCTCCCATTGATACCAATGATGGGGCACTATTAATCCCATTGATACCAACGATGGGGCACTATTAATCCCATCAATAGCAACAATGGGGCACTATTACTACCACTAGCCTCAATGATGGGGTACTATTCCTCCCACTGATACCAATGATTGCGCACTATTCCTCCCATTGATACCAACGATGGTGCACTATTACCAATCATGGGGAATGGTTTACTCCCAGTGACCCCAGGACATTTTCTACTCCCATTGGCCACAGTTTGGCCCTCCTAAAGCTTGAAGAACAGCAAATTGACCCTTTCTTTTGAAAGTTTGGAGACCACTGGTCTAGAGTGTTCATGCTAAAAAGGGGTCCTTTTTAGCTGAATCCTAGAAAACACCCTATAAAGTGTACATGTTACCTTTAGCTATTTTAACGTTTTACATAAAAGTCCTGATGACAAAGTCCAAGCTATTACAAGTATTTCAGGCTCTTTTGTGCACCCCTCTGATCTTAGATCCCTGGTTACAAAGGCAGGCCATATACAACTTGAGGTTCAGATCATTTTTAATGAATCAACCTAAACTCTAGCTAAGAGGGGCCCTGCAATCATTACACAGCTCAAAAAAGGTTGATTTAAAAATTGACTAAGCCAGGAGGAAAATGGCTGGCCGTATAGTGGCCGTATCCTATTAGATGTGTGTTTGAGTGTATGTAGTCTCTGTATTGGGGCTAATTCTAGCCCTATATCCATAGATTTCTCTCATTCTCTACATTGAACAGCATGGATAGAGAAAGCTCCACTGACTGTGGCTGTCTGAATACCTGGTCCAATGCAATATTCCCTACGCACACCTTTTGGAAAATGGCTTCAGTATTGCTGGGTGCTTTAATGACGATAGGCTGGGAACCACCGACAAATCGAGTAGAAGCATGTCACCAGAATACCAAGGATTCCTCAAAAGTGTCCACAGCTTTATTTCACATGGTCACACAACAGAAAGGCAACGTTTCAGAGCCACGCAGGGCCCCTTCGTCAGGCAAGTGGCTTGCCTGACAAGGGGGCCCTACGTGACTCCGAAACGTTGTCTGTTTTGCGTGACCATGTGAAATAAAGCTGTGGACCCTTTTGAGGAATCCTTGGTATGCTGGTGACATGCTTCTACTCGATTTGTCTGAATACCTGAACACCAATAAAGAAAAAAAGCATCCAAGAGGTGCTGGCTCTTGAGTTCATACAAAGTAGTGAGGGGGCAAAAAACATTTGAAGAGCCCACTTGCCCAAGTTAGGCTGCTCACAACAGCAGGTTACCATAAAAAAACAAGCACAAATGGAAGGAGCACCAGACCAAAGAATAATAGAGTCCACATTTAATTTATTAGTTTGTACTTAAAAACAGCCAACATGTTTCTGGGGTCAAAGAAACTCCCCCTTCATCAAACAACCATCCTTCAGTTTGTGCATGAATACCTGAACAGTCACTGCAACAGATTGAATGCCACTGAATCGTTGGCATGTTTTGCCACTAAATTGTTGGCATGTTTGGCCAATCATATTTCACCTGCTCTGTCAATATTTCGAGGTTTGCTGAGCCAGGTGTTGCTGACAGGGAAATTCACAGCTCAAATTTTGAGCCGTGTATGGCTAGGTTAACCCCTGCCCCTTGTATACAGACAACTTAACTGATAGCTGAGGCCTTCATATTGGAAAGGGGGATACTGGGTGGGCTAAAGCTGGCCACAGATTGAAATTGGCCGGTTGAGCAGGAACTAGATGAATTTTGATCCACAATGATCAAAAGTTGATGGTCAGATCGACTTTTGTTGAACGGGCTTGTTGGAAATTTTTTCAGCTGCCAAACAGTGTATTCTGACAGAGGGTCCTGCTATCAGAATACAATGTCCCAGTAGGGAGGATTCTTCCATCCACCTCGCTTGTATGGATGGAGGAATCAGTTCATTTCATTCATTTAACCCACTGAAAAGAATAACACAAATCTATGGCCAGCTTTAGTCCCAAGCCCATAGTGGCTATGCTCAATATTTTGCAGTGACTGTATCGGTGCAGATGGAGTGTTATTGTTGGCCAGAGCAGCCAAACAGATCCTTCCTTTTATTATAAAGCATGGACTGGAAAACTGACATTTGGAAGCTGGTCACTATGCCGTGAAAGCTTAATCCACATTTTACAGAACACAAACCCATAGCTAGATTTTGGGAAACAGAAGCCTGGATTATCACATGATGTCAGTAGCAGTCTCTCCCACCACATTTCTCTCCATCATCACAGAAGCTCAATAAAAGGAGTGTTTCTGCTCTCGCTGAGCCTGGAACACCTAGAAATTGTTGTGTGCACAAATAAGGGAACTGTGCAGACGTCAGTTCAGAATAAAGACTGTATAGCAAGGTACTTAATTGAGAATTATGGATGTTCAGTTAGTAAAATCTTCTTCCAGCAGAGGTCCGAATCGCATGTTTGTGATATGACATCACAGCATGCTCTCCCTCCTAGGTGTTCTCATCTCTGCAGCTGGGGAACGCAGGCGATGCACATGTTCCCAACCCGCAGAGGAACACGCCACACATGCGTGCACTAAACCACACGGTACTGCAGCACCATGTAGCTTAGTGCTGCGCAATTTTAAAGAAAAAGGGTCAGGGACTTGTTTCCCCGTATTTCTCATAAGTAGTGCAGTCCATTAAAATGAATGGGCTGACCTACCTGTGACATGCACACACAAATGCGCATGCACAGATCTGAACTGAGCCCCATATCACAATGCCATCCTTATATCGGTGTCCGCAGTGCCCACTGCACATCACACTTCCCTTCCCATCAAGATCCCCCTTCACAATAGTGTTCTCATAACTCCTTGACATCAACCCCCTCCAACAGTACTGTTCTCAGCTCCCCACATGACAGTACTTAGCCCCCCACACATTACTGTCCTAAGCCACCCCCCCATATTGTCCTCAGCCCCCCATTACAGTACTCAGCTTCCCCACATTATTGTCCCCAGCCCTCAATTCAGCATTTAGCTCCCCCACATTGTTATCAGCTCCACCCATATTACTGCCCTCAGCCCCCCCAATTACTGCCCTCAGATCCTCAATTACAGTACTCAGCTCCCCCAATCACAGTAATCAGCTCCCCCACATTATTGTCCTCAGCCCCCAAATACAGTACTCGGCTCCCCCACATTACTGCCCTCAGCCCCCCGCCATTACAGTACTCAGCTCCCCCACATTACTGCCCTCAGCCCCCCCCCCCATTACCGTACTCAGCTTGCCCACATTATTGTCCTCAGCCC
>BLSH010424777.1:84467-108324 GCA_018402905.1 Glandirana rugosa
CTCACCAACAGAACCTCCACACAAACCACAATAATAGTACAACCTTGTGACGGGACACCGGGTCAGAGGCTTCCCTCCCCTAGAACGAGACGAAGTCATACAGTGTCATGTACAACCGTAAGTACCAAGGGAGTTACTTGACATCGAGGGGTCATGGACGTCGTGAGTACGTCGGGGTCTGGTACTGTGAGGGTGGCGGTACGAACTGACATCCGTTCTGTGTGAACAGAAACATGAGGAGTGGACCAACGACGGCGTGTGTCAACTGTGGTAGACTTGATTTATGCAAATAGAACCAGAGTAGTTTGGTGTCCTGTACCAAGGTCATTAGGGTACTGTGACATACTGAAGCAGAGCAAGATCCCCTCCCTTCGGAGACTGGGCCACAGGGCAGTGTTCCAACATGATAATAACACCAAACACACCTCCAAGACAACCACTCTATTGCTAAAGAAGCTGAGGGTAAAGGTGATGGACTGGCCAAGCATGTCTCCAGACCTTAACCCTATTGAGCATCTGTGGGGCATCCTCAAATGGAAGGTGGAGGAGCACAAGGTCTCTAACATCCCCCAGCTCTGTGATGTCATCATGGAGGAGGGGAAGAGGACTCCAGTGGCCACCTGTGAAGCTCTGATGAACTCCATGCCCAAGAGGGTTAAGGCAGTACTGGAAAATAATGGTGGCCACACAAAATATTGACACTTTGGGCCCAATTTGGAGATTTTCACTTAGGGGTGTACTCACTTTTGTTGCCAGCTGTTTAGACTTTAATGGCTGTGTGTTGGGTTATTTTGAGGGGGCAGCAAATTTACACTGTTATACAAGCTGTACACTCACTACTTTACATTGTAGCAAAGTGTCATTTCTTCAGTGTTGTCACATGAAAAGATAGAATAAAATATTCACAAAAATGTGAGGGGTGTACTGACTTATGTGAAATGCTGTATGTCTTTACCACCGCTATGTATCTATGCCCCTAAAGCATCTATGACTCTACCGCTTCTATGTATGAAGCCTTTACCACCTGCCGGTGACATCAACAGTGATCTACAACCCTTGTATTGTACAACAATCTCGCCAGCAGCATGATCGCTAAAGATGGTGCCTGTCTGCCAACATAGAATTACTTACTCAGTAGGCGGATGCAGCAAGATGTTGCTCTGTCACTGACCAGAACATTCAATCTCAATCTAGCAATGGCAGTAACATCTCACTACTAGGGTGGGAGATATTCCATAGGGACAAACAGGCAGCCTCTTAGCAATCCTGCTGCTGGTGATTTCCGCAAATCACTAGTGGCAGGGCAGCCCACGTGAACTCAGACTCAGAGAACATATACATAACACAGTTATGAAAAAGCTTCTTCCTTGGGACACTAAGCTATATTGAAGGCAGCTCTATACTAGTTGTGAGGTATAGCCACTACGTATTTTACAACTTAGTGTCCCATCCAATCCTGTTCATAGCAGTATAGCCACCAGTCTTCAATCTACAGTACTGTGTTCCTCAATGAACAATGCAGTCTTTGCAGTGCTTATCTCAGGTGGCCTCCTTGACGCTCTTCCTATCTACATACTCTTTGGCAATGGCAGCCTGGCATTTCTCAGGGCGGGTTCCGTTCCTTGATGGTGACAACAGTGTACCATGTCTGTGTGTTGTACTGGCCACTTTTAGTCTTTATCTGAAGCCTGTGTGACATGGAGAGCGTGTTATTCTATAACAGGAGGTGCTTGAACAAGGACCTCAATGGCAGAATCATTAGGGATTATATTTCAGGAAAGCAGAATAAAAATGTTGAAAATATTTTAGAAAAATACATTATCATGTTGATATGAGATGTTAGTAATATTCGTCTACTTTAAGTTGTAGAGCAGCTAAATGTGCCATATCATACCTTCACAACACTTGGCTACTACCCTGGTGTTTTGCAGAAGCCCCTGCAGATCCTAGGCAAATGCTGACTTTTGGAAAGTCAGGATTTGCATGCAGCATTGAACCTTTCAGGTTAACAGCCCTTGTGATAGGGGATTCAATGTTCTAGGAAAGGACGTGAAGGTGTACCCATTTGTCCCATACCCAGAGGGCCATGTTTTACAAATGGCTTCATGGAGTAGAGCCCTGGCACAGTGAAGATGGGATGTGGCATCTTAGGGTATCCGCTGTACAACATTTGTGGTACTCTGGTTTGTTCGAATACGTTACAAGTTTACTTACAAATAGAAGTCAAGCTTACACTGAGATTATGTGAAGATTTGCACACCAGAGATTTGTTGTTTTTTTACATTTTGTTATGGTTGTTGGTAGCCTTAGGTCTGCCCCTGGCTGATACATTACGACATTTGCTGTAGATATAATAAACCTATAAATGTCGCCAATCCTGCCACATTACTGGCCAGTGGGTGTTCATTGGTGATGCCCACCCTGAAACCATTGCATCATTTGAAGTCATTAAAATACCTTACCCCCTTTCCAAGCACTCTGCAAGCCTAAATTCAATATTTATCTGCTGTATGGCAACTAAGTCCCTTGTAAAGCTGTTAATACTTAGCCACCATTGACGTAAACCTGCAACACTCCCAAAAACACTGGCCGATCTTTGGGCATAGATCAGTTGGGTTTTGGTATCTTGAATAAAAACTCCGGCCCCGGAACACTCAAGACAGTCAAAACTGCTTATTTTATCATCTGCTGGCACCTCTCTTGTCTTATCTAAGCGTGCCTTGATACCCTCAGAACTTCACCATTCTTATTACTTGTCTAAACATTCTTATCAATTTCAGGACCCAGCTTTCCAAACTAAAACTCTCGGCCAAGCAAAAATCACTTTGCTAAAAATAGAGCCTGGAAAGCCAATTGCTGGCAGGACTACAGATTACGCTATTGAGCCATTGAAAAGTGTTGGATGACACCACCATTTCAGGTTACATATAATGTCACAGGATTACTACATCAGCCCCAGGGGTTCACCTTTTCAGACGATATGTTCTATTTAGACATGTGCAATACACCTTTCATTATGAATCGAAATTCAGACAACATTTTCCCTATTTGGAGATTAGGATGCCTACGAATCTCGGAATCACAATAGTAATGAATTTCAACAAATCCGAAATAAATTGTAACTAAGCAACAAATTCACCAGTATTCATGTGGATGACACGATGCAATAGCTTGGGCCTTATATCAATGTTTGAAGCATCCGATTTAACATAACAGCATAAGGAATAATCCAAATTGCATCAAATCCATTCTGTTTTTATGTTGCATTAACATTTTTCATTATTCTAAAAAATGCACTACATGTGAAATGGAAACACATAGCAATAAATACAGGAAGGTATAAAAGTGAAATAAGTTGATGAATCCTGCCTACTGTATCTGGGTTGGATGGAGGTGAATCCATCAGAATCTCTGAAACATAACATAACGGATGAATTGAAAATGAATCTTCTTCCATTCGTTATGTTAAGATTCTGATGGATCCACCTCCTTTCAACCAGTGCTGCCAAAAAAAATATGGCTGTGGACCAACAATTACACTGCGCATGCACTGTTCTGAAGCCCGCCGGGCTCGTACACAGTCTGCCTTTTTTGGCTGGGCGGGCGCATGCGCAGTGAGTAAGAGATGTAATGGGGCCGCCTGTATGTTCTGCACCCTCTGACCACCTTTGTACCATGTCAGCACCCTCTAACCACCTCTGTACAATGTACGCATCCTATGACCACCTCTGTACCATGTCCGCACCCTCTGACCACCTCTGTACCATGTCTGCATCCTCTGACCACCTCTGTACCATGTCTGCATCCTATGACCACCTCAGTACCATGTCTGCATCCTATGACCACCTCAGTACCATGTCTGCATCCTCTGACCACCTCCTCTGTACCATGTCTGCACCCTCTGATCACTTTTGTACCATGTCCGCACCCTCTGACCACCTCTGTACCATGTCCGCACCCTCTGACCACCTCTGTACTATGTCCGCATCCTATGACCACCTCTGTACCATGTTCGCATCCTCTGACCACCTCTGTACCATGTCCGCACCCTCTGACCACCTCTGTACCATGTCCGCACCCTCTGACCACCTCTGTACCATGTCTGCATCCTATGACCACCTCTGTACCATGTCCGCATGCTCTGACCACCTCTGTACCGTGTCTGCATCCTCTGACCACCTCTGTACCATGTCGGCATCCTCTGACCACCTCTGTACCTGGTCCGCATCCTCTGACCACCTCTGTACCATGTCCGTATCCTCTGACCACCTCCTCTGTACCATGTCCGCATCCTATGACCACCTCTGTACCATGTCCGCATCCCCTGACTACCACTGTACCATGTCCGTATCCTCTGACCACCTCCTCTGTACCATGTCAGCAGTCTGACCATCTCTTGTCTTTTATCATGTCTGCAGTCTCTGGGGGGGGAGCCTGGAGAGGCATCAAAAGTGAGAGTGCCGTCGGGATGGGGATCATGGGAAAAGTCAGACGTGTGTGGACTGTGGAGAGGAGACTATAGGATAAAACCAGAGTCACCGACCTTGAGCCGCCTGACCGAGCCCTGCACTGTGCACTGCACCTGAGAGGAGGCCAGTTGCTGATGTAAGGGGGGAGTGAATACAATAATGTAAGGGGGCACTGATATAAAGGTTCCCCCTTACGTTAGTGTATTCACCCTGCGGAAGGTAGATTCTGCAGGCCCCAATGTAAAGAGGAACTCTGACGTAAAAGGCAATGCCGCATACCCTAATGTAGGTGGGAACTCTGATGTAAAGGGAAATGCAGTAGACTCTGATAAAAAGGTGGTCTCTGGTGACCAGAGCCCCCCCCCCCCCCCCCCACCCTTTAAGTCAGATTTCCCCCTTAGATCATGATCTGCAGAATTCCCCTTTATGTCAGAATTCCCTTGTACTGTAAGGGGGAATCCTGCAGACTAATATATGGGAGAACTCTGTGCAGGCTGGGTTATATTAATCTGACCTTCATGTAAATGGAGAAATATGGTTTTTGACCTTCGTGTAGCGTAAATACATTACTGATAGCACTAGGTACATTTTTATCATTTAAATGTTGATATTTTAGGTACTTTTGCAGTGCCAGTAAAAAAAAAAAAAAAAAAATTGGCTCTGTCAGTAAATTTCATGATTTGTGCTGGGGGGAATTTGGTGCTGTTTCTAAATTTTGGCGTCCTGCCAGTAAATTTCACTTCGGGGGTTGGCAACACTGCATCCAACCCAGAGTGCATAAGTAATTTCCCGAAATATTGAATTGACACATTAAAACAAATATAGCCAATCTTCCAAAATGACTCCACAAACACCAATCAATTTGGAACAATGAATATATGTAATAAATTGAAATATACAAAACAAATCAGAAAATAAGAAACAAATACGAAGATATGAAACAAATCCAAATATACAAAACAAATCCAAATATATGAAACAAATCCGAAAATACGAAATGAATCTGAATATACAAACTTAATCCGGATTTGTTTTGTATATTCCAATATACGAAAAAAATCTAGATATACGAAACAAATCCGAAAATACGAAGTTAATCTGAATATGCAAAATGAATCTGAATATACAAAATGAATCCAAATATATAAAACAAATCCAAATATACGAAACAAATCCAAATATACGAAACAAATCCAAATATGCAAAACGAATCTGAATATACAAAATGAATCCAAATATATAAAACAAATCCAAATATACGAAACAAATCCAAATATACAAAACAAATCCAAATATGCAAAACTAATCTGAATATACAAAATGAATCCGAATATACAAAACAAATCCGAATTACGAAACAAATCCGAATATACGAAAAAAATCCGAATATACGAAACAAATCTGAATATACAAAACATCTCTAGTTCTAGTCAGATTTTAGCTTTTATGCTGTAGATATGTTACAGGCTATCATTTCTTGATGGGCAAATATTTTAAAGGATTATACAAGACATCAACTGAGCTGTGATACCCTCTGATAACACCATGTGCAAAAGAATATCCGCACTTCATAAAATCGAATCTGTGCCAACCAGTTATGTTTCAGAGACGGCCCAGGATACCAGGTAAGATTCATTATCTGCACTATATGCCAGCAGAGGAGGACTGAATGAGAGTGCAGGAATTACCCCCCATCAGGAAAAAATACTGCCATGTGAAAGGACAGATTTCAGCAGTCCACATACAGTTGTGCTCATAAGTTTACATACCCTGGCAGAATTTATGATTTCTTGGCCATTTTTCAGAGAATATGAATGAGAACACAAAAACTTTTCTTTCACTCATGGTTAGTGTTTGGCTGAAGCCATTTATTATCAATCAACTGTGTTTTTAAATCATAATGACAACAGAAACTACCCAAATGACCCTGATCAAAAGTTTACATACCCTGGTGATTTTGACCTGATTACATGCACACAAGTTGACACAAAGGGGTTTGAATGGCTATTAAAGGTAACCATCCTCACCTGTGATCTGTTTGCTTGTAATAAGTGTGAGTGTATAAAAGGTCAATGAGTTTCTGGACTCCTGACAGACCCTTCCATCTTTCATCCAGTGCTGCACTGACATTTCTGGATTCTGAGTCATGGGGAAAGCAAAAGAAGGGTCAAAGGATCTGCGGGAAAAGGTAGTTTACTATATAAAACAGGAAAGGGATATAAAAAGATATCCAAGGAATTGAGAATGCCAATCAGCAATGTTCAAACTCTACTCAATAAGTGGAAAATGAGGGTTTCTGTTGAAACCAAACCATGGTCAGGTATATAGCGGCAGTATTTTAATGTAAAAAGATTTATAAGCTGTGGGCAGATTAACTATTTTCATATTACTGGGTTTGGTAACGCTTTAAAGTGGTTGTCAACTCATTCACATAGGGTGAGGGGCTGGGATCTGGGGCCCCCTTTTTAAAAGGGGCTTCCAGATTACTTGGGATGATCTGTATACCACAGAAATGTTCTATCCAGCATAAGAGACCAAACTGAGCATATGCAGCCTTACCACCATGCTGTGTATTACATGGACTTGCCCAGATTGACAGTGCAGGAGGGAAGGATTTATGGCATACAGGATAAAACAGCCTTTTTTACACAATGCAGAGGATTAACCCTTTAAGTTACACAGTGAGTATAACAAGCATGCTATGCTGCATATACAGACTTATTTTACAGTTGTGGGTTTAGTAACACTTTAAGGAGACCATGAAGATCCTCCTCTCGGGCAATAGAAGTTACCAGATCATTTACATCAACATCAATACTTTAGAAGTTCAGCCAAAAACTAACTCTAAATCTACTGGCAGCCACATCTAAACCTGTAAAGCAAATATTGCTATACATACCTTTTCTACAGCTGATCCGTTCCCATGCTGAGCTGTCAGCTTGTTTGTGTAGGTGCGTGCAGGAGAGGCAGCTGACAACGGAAGCCCTATAGTAAGTCTATGGGTGACGTCGCTTCCCAGCCGTTGCCGGTTGTCTCTTCCACACTGCATCTGCTGCTGGAGACCGGGCCGACTGTAGAAAAGGTATGTATAGCAATATTTGCTTTACAGGGTTAGATAGATTAGTCTTAGAATGTGGCTGCCTGTAGATTTAGAGTTAGTTTGTCTTAGGCTGAAGTTACACTTTAAGATGGCAATGCCACTGAGATAACCCTACGGGTCCAGCACTACGTTTACACTTTCATCAACAGGTGTAGTTATCAGGTCCTACCTAAACCATTCCTCCAAATTATACCCAATCACATAGCGCCCTGTTGCCCAATCTGCCACTCTTGGGCTGCACAAGGACTGTATGTGGCCCTTGGGCTGCAAGTTGGGCAACAAAGGTCTACATCAAAATGGCAAGTCCTGAGCTACTAGCCAGGTCCTAAGGCTTGGTTCACACAGGGGCGACTTGTGATCCAGCTTGTGTCGCTTGAAATCTGAAATCCCATTGAAGTGAATGGAAGCGGTCTTAATGTACACTACTGAAGTCGCTCTAACTTCAGAAAAGGTTTCTGTACTACTTCAAGGCGACTTCTATCCGACTTGTTCCTATAAAATTCAATGGCAGTCGCCTTCAAGTCGGATCCCCTATCTCGATTGAAGCGACTTCAGGAAAAATAAAAGAATTTACATAGTTACCCCCCCAAATTAATCAGGCATCCTCCTCCCTCCCTTCTCTGATTGGCCACAGGCAAAGTCGCCTGGCATGGAGTCGCGTTGTAAGTCGTGCCGAAGTCAGATCGCCCCTGTATGAATGCAGGCTAAGAGTTACTCGCCACCAGTTGCCCCACCCAAACACCCAAAGGCACAGTCACTGCACACTTCCAGCATAGATGATGATGATGATGATGATGATGATGATGGCGATCCCACTCACTAATGCAGAGGCTGCCAGCACACAGAGCACAGTCCAGGTACACTGGCAGTCTAGGGCAGTGATGGCAAACTTTGGCACCTCAGACATTTGGGAACTACATTTCACATGATGCTCAGGCACTCTGCAGTGTAGTTGAGCATCATGGGACATGTAGTTCCTAAACATCGGGGGTGCCAAAGTTCACCATCACAGCTCTAGGGGCTGTCTTTTTGTGGTTTTATTGTTGAATACCTTGGATAGGGTGTAGGGTAGTATGGGATACTCCAGAACCTCTAACAGAAACAAGAGACTGTTCTGTATGTTGGAGACTTTAGGAATGGTTCTTTTGCTTGGCTCATAACACAATCTTCCCATGAGAGATTAGCAGAGGCATGTATTCCTCTAATTCAGTGTTTCCCAACCCAGTCCTCAAGGCACACCAACAGGTCATGTTTTCAGGATTTCCCTCAGATGAAACAGCTGTGGTAATTAGGCAGTGAAACTGATCAAATCACCTGTGCAAAATAATGGAAATCCTGAAGACATGACCTGTTGCTGTGCCTTGAGGACTGGGTTGGGAAACACTGCTCTAATTTACCCAGCTTTAAAGGACAGTCCACCCACGAGAAACTAGAGGAGAATAATGTATGAACCCTCTCAGGAGAGGAACTACATAGCTCAAAGTCTTTCCACAAACTAGGGGGGACTGGTCAGCAATCCCAATAGTACACAGATTTTAGGATCTTGCAGCAAAGCGCTACTCACAAGGCCAAGGGAGCAGCTGTGCCCATTCAGGCTCCTCTGGGTGCCTTCCAGGAAAACTATACAGACTGGATCCTTAGGTAAAGTCTCGGGGTGTCCGATACCCTCTTGAGTGTAGGCCCCCCAGCCATAACCTCAATGAATAGCAACTTGAAACAGCAGAACGACTGGAGGTAGGGGGTACCCACCACTCACCTGAACAGGTGGAATCCCTAGAGAAGAAAACACTGTTGTTTTACAGCCCAGACTATTTATGCACCTCTCAGCCACCTTCAGGGCACACCCCTCAAGGGATTGGCCGCAGCACCATAAATATTCATGCTGCTTTGCTCTACTCCTATGTTCCAGAACTTTCTAGAAGGCAAGGGAAACCTGCAGCTTGTGAAACTCAGAACAGCCAAAAGAAATCAACAACTGCTCCAATGATTACAGATGAGCCAAAAAGAAATAAATGTACCTAAAATCCTAGCAACCTAACTAGGAGGGTGCTACTAAAAGGTACTGATCAATTACTCACAGCTGGGTGCAAGATTTAAAGCGAATTCATTTTCATTCTAAAAACACTTCATCCAATAACATATGACAATCATAGGCAAAATCTCCTTTCATTTCATGGGAAAACTGCAGAAATGCAGCTCAACAGGAAGAGTACACCCGGGTCTGTGCTCCAGTATGACAGTAAACGGCTGCACACAATGCTAGCATACAGCAGTCCAAAGCAATCTACTGGGGGGGATCTGCCAGGGCACCTTCATAATGCTAGAACACTGTGACATAACGATCTGGCTGTAACCCCTCTTTTACATATGGCCAATCTATATCATACTAAAAGCAGGAATGAAGGAAATCAAGGGCACACATCAATAAAGGAAAACCCATCGTACAGACACACAAGTGCGGGCGAGGGTTCGTGACTTCCTCACGTCACATGACACACTCGTCCTCATCTCTCGCTGCAGGCTGCCTGTTCTTTGTGCTGAGCAGTTGCATGCACAGCTGACTGCATCAAAGCCCCTTCCAGCAGGAGAGCAATCAATAGGACAGAATTAGCATTCTGAAGTGCGCTCGGCCAACACATGCACATAATCACCTCCGAGCCTCCAATCGTTTGTACAGACGCGTTTCACTACAGATTCTGCACACTGATTTCCAGAAGGGGGATGGGGGAGCCTAGACCAGAGGATCACAACCTTGGTCCCATCAGGCTGTTTAGCATTCACACTTTAAGATGACCTTCCTCAATTTTAATCTTTTTAAAAGCAAACCTGTCAGCAGACCATTCATTTCAGCACAATTTAAATTTTACTAATTTTATGCAGGTTATTCAGCTGTAAAGGTCTCCCTTGTGTAGACATCCAAAAGCCCTGAGCCTGCTGCTGGGTGTGTCAGGGAATTCCTATTAGACGCCTTGCTCACAGATGTGCGCATGCGCATGGAATTTCCCAAAGACCGCTAACAGGGCGGGAATGCAACAGCGCGCACGCGCACGGACATAGTTGCACTTGGCGCCAGACGGCCTATTTAAGGGGAGCTCAATTCCATGATCTTTGCTGACTGATCTTTAGCTGTGTCCTGAATCCTGTATCCTGATCGTTCCTGTATGCTCTCCCTGTTGCTGACCTGGCTTGTCCCTTTAACCTTGGCTCTGGATCCTGCTTCTGCTCTGCTGTTTCCCTTTGGCTCTGTTCCTGACTCTGACTTTGCTGATGATTTGGTACCTCACTGCCCGTGTGTTGCCGACCTCAGCTATTCCTGTGATTCTGCTTCTGCCATTGATCCTGGTTCCTGTTATACTCCAAGTGTTTGCCCGGCTGTCCGCTGTACGTTCCAGCCTTCTGAATCTGGACAAGTTGCCAGCCTAGAACCATCCACATAAGCAGAGTTCTCCTTTAACCTGGACCAGTCCTATGAACAACGTTCCCGCTTTCCTGGTTCCACGGTCCCCTCTGAGTCGCATGCTCTGCTACAGGTTCTGCAAGCAACATCAGGCACTCCTGTCCCTAGGCTCCCTCTGTTTCATCTTTAGCGGGACCAGGGCAGGAGATATAAGAGGCCGACCTCATCAACTCAGACTCCTACCAGGTACCTGACAGGGTGACACCATCTTGTAGTTAAAAGAAGAAGGAAGGGAGGCGCACCTAAGTGTAGTATTATAAAGACAATTTTATTGCACACAATGAGATTGCACTTACAGGATGTCCAAAAGAAACACGAATATGTCCATAAATAGTCGTCCTTGAGCTGGCTGTCTTCAGGGAAATGGTTAACAAGGTCCTCCAAGGTGGGTGATGGCACTGAGGGTCCGGGCTTGGATGCAGGGAGCCGCCAGGGGAGTATAGTGGCAGGCTGGCTACCCAGGCATGCACTGCGGGCTGAGCTACGGCCTTCGGGACTGGAAGTGATGTCAGCTTGCATGGAGGAATCGAAGAGAACACAGGAAGGGGTCAGGGCTACGCGCTTGGAGCACAACAGCTCAATCTACTGGCCAGATGCTTGAGGTGACAGCCAGGACATACACTATACTGCAAAAAGTATGGGAACACCCCTCCAAAATCATTGGATCAAGGTGTTCCAATCACTTCCATGGCCACAGGTGTATAAAATTAAGCACCTAGGCATGCAGACTGCTTCTACAAACATTTGTGAAAGAATGGGTCGCTCTCAGGAGCTCAGTGAATTCAAACATGGTACAGTGATAGGCAGCCACCTGTGCAATAAGTCCATCCGTGAAATGTCCTTGCTACTAAATTTTCCATGGTCAACTATTAGCGATATTATAACAAAGTGGAAGCAGCTGCAACTCAGCCACGAAAAATGAAAGAGCAGGGTCGTCAGTGCATGCTGAAGCGCACAGTGCGTGGAAGTCGCCAACTGTCTACAAAGTCAATAGCTACAGACCTCCAAACATCGTGTGGCCTTCAGATTAGCACAAGAACAGTGCATAGAGAATTTCATTGAATGGGTTTCCATGGGAGAGCAGCTGCTTCACCAAGTGCAATGCAAAGCGTCGGATGCAGTGGTGTAAAGCGTCTGCCACTGGACTTAGAGCATTGGAGGCGTGAGTGACAAACCATGCTTCTCTGTCTGGCAATCTGATGGAAGTGTCTGAGTTTGGCGGTTGCAGACGGTACTTGCCTGATTGCATTGTGCCACGTGTAAAGTTTGGTGGAGGGGCGATTGTGGGGTGAGGTAAAGAGAACTCTTAAAGTGTCAGCATACCATGACATTTTGGACATTTTCATGCTCCCAACTTTGTGGGATCAGTTTGGGGATGGCCCCTTCCTGTTCTGACATTATTGCTCATCAGTGCACAAAGCAAGGTCCATAAAGACACGAATGAGAGAGTTTGGGTCCTGACCTCAACCCAACAGAATCCCTTTGGGATGAATAAGAGTAAAGACTGCGAGCCCGTCCAACATCAGTGCCTGACCTCACAAATGCGCTTCTGGAAAAATGGTCAAACGTTCCCATGAACACACTCCTAAACCTTGTAGACAGCTTTCCCAGAAGAGTTGAAGCTGTTATAGCTGCAAAGGGTGGACCAACTCAATATTGAACCCCACAGACTAAGACTGGGATGCCATTAAAGATCATGTGCGTGTAAAGGCAGGCGTCCAATACTTTTGGCAATATAGTGTAGCTATCAGCAGGGCCAGGAGCACCCCATGTGCCAGTCTGGGACTGCACTGACACCACTGAGTCTACTAGAAGTCCGCTCTTCCCTGGTAGGCCATCCGGGAGCCTATTAGACCAAATGAAATCAGGACCTTGCAGCCCGGGAGAAGTGGGGCTGCTCCTGGTGGTTCAGAACCCCTGAAATAGAGAAAAAGAGAGCTAGAGCTGCTTGCTCCAGCTTACTCATTATTGAAAACAGATGTGATCTCTGTAAAATTAGGCATGGAACCTGCAACAATCTCTATTTCACTCTAAGTTCTGTTTCATGTGGGCTTCAACTTGTAGAAGAGCAGTGTGAACAGCAAGCTTTGACAAAACATCTGCAGGGCTTTCAGTAAGCTTTGTTGAAGCTTTATAAGTACCATTCAATTCTAGTCTGTAAATGTTAAACACAAATCCTAACAGGAGAGCTGATTGATACTTTAAGCAAGCTGCTAGCAGGCTTCAGCACTTCTTGAAACTTGTGGGAAGCCTGCTAGCATCTTGCTCAAAGTGGCAATTAACACTTCCATTAGGATCTGTATATAACATTGACAAACTGGAGCTGAATGGTACTTTAAAAGCTTCAGCAAAGCTTGCTGAAAGCTCTGCAAATATTTTGTCAAAGCTTACTGTGTACACTTCTCTTATACAAGCTAAGGCCCGTGTGAGACCAGCCTAAAATAGAAACTGGAGCGGGTGGTGTAGACAGACCTGAAACAGGCAGCGGCGGCCCGTCCATACGGGGCAACGCCCCCCAATCCATGCGCCCGGCCCCTAGTTTACATGCAAGGCGCCGGACGCATGGATTCCAATCGTTTTTTTTTTTTTTTTTAGAAGTACGTGATTAGAGCCGGAGGATTGCCAGATTGCGGCCCCAACCTGAAAAAAAATATACCACCAGCCGCCACTGGAAACAGGTCTATCTGCTTTGTTAATGTGGCGCCCAACACCCATGCCAGCTTCTATCTGCGTTATTAATGTGGCGCACACTACCCACACCAGCTTCTATCTACGTTGTTAATGTGGCGCACACCACTCATGCCAGCTTCTATCTGCTTTGTTAATGTGCCGCACGCCACCCACACCAGCTTCTATCTACGTTGTTAATGTGGCGCACACCACTCATGCCAACTTCTATCTGCTTTGTTAATGTGCCGCACGCCACCCACACCAGATTCTATCTGCGTTGTTAATGTGGCGCACACCACCCACGCCAGCTTCTATCTGCTTTGTTAATGTGCCGCACGCCACCCACACCAGATTCTATCTGCGTTGTTAATGTGGCGCACACCACCCACACCAGCTTCTATCTACGTTATTAATGTGGTGCACACCAGCTTCTATCTACGTTATTAATGTGGTGCACACCACTCACGCCAGGCTTCTATCTACGTTGTTAATGTGGCGCACACCACTCATGCCAGCTTCTATCTGCGTTGTTAATGTGGCGCACACCACCCACGCCAGCTTCTATCTGCTTTGTTAATGTGCCGCATACCACCCACACCAGATTCTACCTGCGTTGTTAATGTAGCACGCACCACTCACGCCAGCTTCTATCTGCGTTGTTAATGTGGCACACACCACCCACGCCAGCTTCTATCTGGGTTGTTAATGTGGTGCACACCACTCACGCCAGCTTCTATCTGCGTTGTTAATGTGGCACAAACCACTCACGCCAGCTTCAAGTGCAGGAAGCTTTATTAATTCCTTCAATGTGATGTTCATCCCTTCCAAGGGCATCAGCCATCATAAAAATGAATGTTAGAGGAAACCTTTTTCATTAAATGATCATTCTTGGCAGTAGGATTCTGCCATCTAATGTCTACATATGTTAATCCCCCCATGCTTAGTCTGAGGTCTGTGCTTTTTGCACCGTTCTTCAAAAAATGAATCACACACACGTAACGCAAGGCAGGCGTTGGAAGATCTGACAAATCATTCCAATATCCAGTGTGCACCGTCCTTCATGACCCTGCAGAGGAAATCTCCCTCCTTCCTCTCATTACCATTCAGGATTGGTATACGGGGTATTTACATAACTCGCTGACTCAAGACGCTGCCTAGCGAGCATGCATCCTCTATAATTAGAATTTCCCTAATGGGACAATATCCATAACAACAGCTAGCGCATTAACCCGACGGTGACCTCGGCCGCACAAAATATTCCGGTTATGTGCCTCTGAAATGCGCGGCCTCCGCTGTTCACCGAACAAGCAACCATGGCCAAAGAAAGCCCATTCTCATACTTTAACTATGTCTCTTATTATATGCACTTCTCTATTGCTTCTCCTTTCTCTTCAACCTTTCCATTTCTTTGTTGATTTCCAATATCAAAGTGACAGTATTACTCAAGCAAGGGCAGGATGTTGTCTCCCTATAACAAGGACCTTTATGGCAGGATCAAAATGTATTTAACCACCTGCTGCCCGCTCACATTAAACATACTATGAGCTAGCAGCAGGTACAGGCTTGCCAAGGTGCATGTGCAAAGCTGACCTGTGCTGTGATCACACAGCATGAGTTGGGCAGCACATTTCCGCTGAAACCTGCTGATCGGCTGTGTCCAATCACAGCACAGAGTTCTGTGTTTACAAACACATAGAACCCTGTGTAGAGAGAATAGTGATCTGTTTATTCTCCCTGAAAAGCAGGGAGAAAAATCAGCCAGATTAGTAAGTAAAAGCTGCACACATTACACTTGTTAGGCACACCGTTAACCCTATGATTGCCCCTAGATGTTAACCCCTTCCCAGTCATTAGTGTACAGTATTATCACTGATCACTGTATTAGTATCATTAGTGACGTCAATGTCAGTTAGTACACCTTCCAGCGAGGGTCTGTTAGCGCCAGATTGCCTGCCACAGTTACACTATAAGTTGCTGATCACGGCCATTACAGTATAGCGTTTATAGCTGCGCAAATTCCAGTATATGTCATAGTTTGTAGACGCTACAACTGTCACACAAATCAATATACACTTATTGGGGTTTTTTTGTTTTTAACCAAAGACATGTAGCAGAACACATTTTGACCTACATTTATGAAGAAATTTGATTTTGATGTTTATGTTTTATAACAGAAAGTAGAAAATATTTTCTTTAATATTTTTTTTTCAGAATTTGTGGCATTTCTTCCTTTATATGATAAGAAATTGTGGTGGTCAGTGGTGATCAAATACCATCAAAAGAAAGCTCTATTTGTGTGAAAAAAATTACAATTTTCATTTGTCAGCTTAGCTCTGAGGAAGGGGGTATGCCCCCGAAACGAGTCAGTTTCACCCAGGACACCCTGTGTCCGCATCTTACCACGCTGTGTATTTGTATGGCTCATTGAGAGTTGTCACTTTGGGAGTATCCACTTGTAAATCTTTCTAACGTTTATTAACCACTTGCCGACTGCCCGCCGTGGCTTGATGGTGGCAAAGTGGTTTGTTATCGCAAACCGCCGTCACCTGATGGTGGCCGCGAGAACAAATATTGTGAGCACGCTCACTGTGTTCCGGGGGGCCAGGGAGCGGGTAGGGCGGCCTCGATCTCCGTCGGCTACCCGCGATGCCCCCCCCCCCCCGCAGTGAGAGAACGGAGGTCTGTGTATGTAAACACGGATCTCTGTTCTCATAGAGAGGGAAGGGTGGTGATCACTCCCCTCCCCCTGCCAGCCCAGCCCCCACACAGTTAGAACACATTGAGGGAACACAGTTAACCCTTAGAGCGCCCCCCAGGATAACCCCTTCACTGCCAATGGCATTTACACAGTAATCAGTGCATTTTCATAGCACTGATCGCTGTATAAATGCCAACGGTCCCAAAAAAGTGTCAAACCAAAAATATGAGGAAGAATATAAATTGGATAAAACCAGTGAAAAAAATGTTTTTTTTTACATTTGTATTTTAGCAAAAAGTAAGAAATATTGTTTTTTTTTACAAAATTGTCGCTCTTTTTTTGTTTATAGCGGTGATCAGAAATGACGCAGAGGGGATCAAATACCACTAAAAGAAAGCTCTATTTGTGGGGAGAAAAAGGACGCAAATTATGTTTGGGTACAACGTCGTAACATTGTCAGTTAATGCGACGCAGTGCCAAATCGCAAAAAGTGCTCTGGTCCTAATGTGGGAAATCCTTCCGGGGCTGAAGTGGTTAAAGGTCTCTGGTAATGCACTAGGTCTGCACACCTTCTTTTTGTCTTGCTTTTCTAGTCTTTACCTTTTCCTGCCTACAAAGTTTGGGAATGCGGACATTCTGTGAAACTTTGTACGACCATTAAAAGGCTGACATCCGTTGGTGATTGATGTCTGCAATGATCCTTCCTTTCTCAGCACGCACTTTAGACACTCTTCTGCAATTGTCCATGGACACCTTTCACACTTCTTCAGCTGCCGACCACACGGAAAAGCTTTTACGAGAGCAGCAGAACGATAGCGCCGTTTGGTAGAAAGAGACCAATAAACTCATCACGCTGATTGTACAGGAACCAAGAGCGGTGGAAAACAATAGAAGAACAGCTTAATTGCACTTTAATCCATAATAAGCACATCCATACGAGCTCCACTCCCACAGCTCATCATGTGCAGACACTCAAAGATTCACGTGTCACTAGTGGTACCACCCAACTCCCATCCTAGTTCTAAGCCAGTAAGGCCTACAAAGATCTCATGTTTACCACCTCCGGGGAAACGCTGCACTTTATGGCTGCATGTAAAGTGTAGTAATGGCCCATTCACAGCTGTGCATTAACAACATGTCAACGCACGTTGCCACAATGCATGCCAAAGCAAACGCTGTAGGCCAGGGATGTCCAACCTGAGGCCTAAAATGGCTATGAATGCAGCCCAACACAAAATCATACTTCAGAATACATACACAAGAATCACCGGACAGTGCCTCTTTACTGGACTTTTATACGTTTTATCTTCCCAAAGAAAAATCTGCCGCTCTTCGCAATCACGCCTTCTTCATGGCATTCATTTTCGGCATCACCTATATTTGTGAGCAATGATTTCTGATCACCAGCTATCCTAATTGTTAATGATATGTGACAATTGCTCTTCTTCCAATGTGGCCCAGGAAGCTCAGAAGGTTGGGCATCCCTGATCTAGGCGGTGTGAGCTGTGGTGCCTTTCATTGTAAAGTGAGCCACATGCAGCACCGCAGCAATGCATAAACAGATGTGTGCGCTGAATCGTTAATAAAAAACAAAACAAAAATGGTCATGCACTTTATTAATCCATTCAGGTGTGATGGCATAATGAATAGGTGGCCTTAATGCAACAATGTGCCAGTAGCGGCCCGCAATGCAGGGCGCAGCCCCCCTAATTCATGCATCTGGCCCCCTAATCTACATGCAGGGCACCGGACCCATGGATTCCAATTGGGCTTTCTTTTTTTTTTTTAGAAACAGGTGATTAGAGCCAGAGGATCTAATAGGCTTCAAAAAATGGATGGCTCGGGGCACAGTGAACTTACCCAGTTGTGACAATAGCGAATTAATATTCGCTACTGTCTAACTGATTCTCCTTCCGGGCCAATCAGGAAGCGGGTCCTGATACCCGTCACCTGATTGGCCGAGAGGAGAAGCAATCCTATTGGGCAATGAGGAGGAGCAGATGCAGGGGAAGCTGATGTGAAACACCAGGAGGAGAAGATGCTGCCCACGAACTAGATGGGGTAAGTGCGGGGCTGGGAGCAGGGGGGTGTTGGCGGATGGATTGCCACCAGCCACCACTGCAAAGTGCCATAACACACACTAACACATCACAAAAGAATACTTAAGTCTGAATGGACCCCTAAATAGTTACCACAATGCACATAAATGCAAAGGAATATTTTTTTTTTCAAATTAAATATGCAGATTAACATTTCATCATTACATTTTACAAACACCTAACAAAAGAAGTGTCATTATCTAAGCAGGGAGATCGGATTAAACAGACTGCCTAGAGACTAAAGCCGGCCATAGATGAATCTTGACTGGTTCAGGAGGGACCAGCCAAAATTCGATCCATCTATGGGTAGGCTGGTTGTACCCAAGTCAATCCATTTTATTTATTTCAGGTACTTATATAGCGCGGTCAATTTACGCAGCGCTTTACATAGACATTGTACATGGACATCAGTCCCTACCCTCAAGGAGCTTACAATCTAAGGTCCCTAACTCACATTCATACATATACTAGGGCTAATTTAGACAGGAGCCAATTAACCTACCAGCATGTCTTTGGAGTATGGGAAAAAAACTGAGTACCCAGAGGAAACCGGAGTACCCAGAGGAAACCCACGCAGGCACAGGTATAACATGCAAACTCCAGGCAGGTAGTGTCGTGATTGGGATTCGAACCAGCGACCCTTTTGCTGCTAGGCGAAAGGGCTACCCACTACACCACTGTGCCGCCCATCAATTGGCTTCACTATAACAAGCTTTTTGTACTCCTTTGTTTTCTTTTTTTTTGAAAATTCTATTTATTTCTTTTTTGAGGTAAAATGACAAAACAAGGCCTTTGGGCACACCCCGGCCTGAAAATACTAACATATGCAGCTATAAAGATCAGCCGCACATTAGTACTTCTTCATTTCCGAGACTAGCATGCAAAAAACATTTTGTCCGATAATCTCATTGTGTGTGCCAGGCTTTGGTCTTTTATTGCGGCCCGTGCCTCTGCTGGGTAGTGTTCCCGGTGACCATTATCACTAAAAAAACAAAAAGTGATGGAAAAATCCAAAAATGTTCAGTTGTCACCAGAACAAAAGATGGGAAGAAATCTCCCCATGGTGACAAACATCTACAGGAAGTGCCATGATTTTGTAGCGATATCCTCTGACTTCCTGTTACATCTCCACAAGGGGAAATGATGGCAAATTTAACAGAACACAGGTAATGAAAAATAAACAGACGGGCTTTAATTAACCCTTCCCTACTCTATTACAAAACTTTTGGCTACGCACACACATTCCACTAACCAATGGCTGTGGCTACAAATATGTCTTGGTAAAATGGAGGTTTTATATTCGCATTAAAATAGGATTTTTGGAATAAAAGGATGGTGGTAACTTACCAATACAGCGATATTCTTGCTTTCTACTATCATAAAGAAGGACGTGGCCCTTATATAGACCCCCTGATGTCATGGAGACATGTGCTGTGGCTGTGAAGTACGTCATTCTCTCTAGAATTTGACTAATGGGAGATTTTTGGGGATTTGACAATTGTGAGCTTCCTGATACACTGCCGCATTCCAGTAGGTCATTAGCTGGTTCTATCAGCAGAGGTGCATGTGAAAATCATCTGTTTTCTGCTAGTGAATGGCTCTGCCTAGAATCTCCTGTACACATGGTGACTCACACGGGACAGCATGAAAGAACGTCTAGTGTAGCCGTTCTCAACCTTTTCAACACCGAGGAACCCTTGAAATAATTCTCCGGTCTCGGGGAGCCCCTGCTAAAAATTAAAAGTCTACAACTCATGATACATTAGTGTGATGGTCAATGGGAAGAATGCTCCTTACACTTGTGGTCATTGGGAAGAATGCTCCTTACACTTGTGGTCATTGGGAAGAATGCTCCTAACACTTGTGGTCATTGGGAAGAATTACCCCCTTACAGATAGCTAAAAAGATCAATGATATCAGTGGGAATTTATCTGAGAGGTAGAAATTGACCATTGCTCAAGGAACCCCTAGCAACCTCTGGAGGAATCCTGGTCTAGTGGATGGTGGAAAGCTGGCCGCTGGCGGTGGGCAGGGGGAGATTTTGCAGACTTGCTTAGAGTATATATCCGTCCCTTGCAAGGTATGCAGCACTTATTATACAAAAGAAAGATACAAAGAAGAGAGGGGCGCACCGACCTTGTGCAATACCATAAGACCATTTATTAAAAATTAAATGAGGCATAAAATATACTCACAAGTGGAGCAGTATAAAAAGCATATAAATATAGATAGGGACTTCATTCAAAGAAGCAGTCTATCTCCACCACAGCAGGGGATCCAGACGGCGTCCTACCCAAGGCTAACGCGTTTCCAGGGCGAACCTGAGGGCGAAGAGGCTCTGAGGAAGAGGGTTCGCCCTGGAAACGCGTTAGCCTTGCGTAGGACGCTGCCTGGATCCCCTGCTGTGGTGGAGATAGACTGGTTCTTTGAATAAAGTCGCTGTCTACGATTTATATGCTTTTTATACTGCTCCACTTGTGAGTATATTTTATGCCTCATTTAATTTTTAATAAATGGTCTTATGGCATTGCACTAGGTTGGTGCGCCCCTCTCTTCTTTGTATCTTTCTCTAGTTTAATTTGGATTCCCATGGTCCTGAGGAGGTCAGCAAGACCCCCAAGTGCAAAGTGAGCGTGACGTCCACAAAGAATTTATTCATGGTCAGGTTTTGCCTTTGGTTGATGCATCCGAGCGCAGGAGTTGTTTGGTGCACTTACCATACAGCCACTGTGATATATTATGCCCAGCTAAGGCAAGAGATCTACTCTACAGGTAAGCTATGCGTGTCCCCAAGCACATCTGCTGAATAATTAATTTACAAAAGTACAATGGTTACTGGCACATAGAAACAAAGCAAACCTGAGCAACTTTCTAATGAATTCACAAAGACAGAGGGCTCACAAAATGAAAACATAGACAGGCAGAGCACATTATTAAAAGGCCCACCTAACAAAAAGCACTTAAATTGGTTGTCAATGCGTGACAACCACTTTAACCTACAGGAAAGTCTAGAATAAGGCTTACCTGTAGGTGCCCTGCATATCTCCCAAACCTGCACGGTTCAGGAAATATGCAGTTTATTGCTGTTGCCGATGTAATTTCGTCACATGCGTGGTGAAGAAACGGCCACTGAGATCGTGCCGTGCCTGGCGGCTCCCGCATGCATGCGTGGGAGTGACATCACGTGACTCCGGCCAGTCACAGAGCCGGAGTTGCAGCCCCGGAGGGAAGAGGGGCAGAAGATGGACGCGGTCTGCACAGGGAACATTGCAGGCTTCATTTACAGGTATGTGGCACATAATGGGCTACTATGTGATGCATAGTAGCCCATTATGCTTCTACTTTGCAGGGGAATATAGAGGAAGTAAACCCCATCAGGGTATACTTCCTCTTTAAAAATCATGCATATTTTAAATGCAACTTCTACAAATACCTGAATTTGTTTTGATTTCGTCCTCTTGCAATCCCCTGTACAGCAGAGCTTGGACTAGAAAAGGCTTTCAAATGTGCCAACAAGAAACATGCTGACAGGAGGAGAGAGCAGAGAGATGACCTTATCAGTCTGCTGCAGCTCCTTCACTGTAAACAGGTAGCAGCAGAAAACAGGTCACCAGGCTGGCTATGCTGCCTATCTGAGCTGAGTAAATCTCAGGACTGGATAGACAGAGTTGCAAATCCTTTGGATGGTCAGAAATATGCATTGGAACTGTGCATTCAGCTATATGCTTGGAGTTGAGCAATAAATCAGGCTGTCCGGTAAATCTACCCCACTGTCTTCCGTAGCTTGCCTAAGTTCTCATACTAAAGCTGGATTTTGAAAGGAGGCTACAGGCAAAAGAGAAGCTTTTTATAGACAAGGCGGAACATAAAAAAGCTGAAGGCAGACGTGGCACAATTCTGTAATAAAGGAGACACAGCTCCAATCTTCCAGTCCATTAAATAGGAATGGGTGATGTTCCTGTGCTAGGAATAATAGACTGCCTGAACTGTACATGTCACTACGTTTCCTAAACCCTCATTATCCCGCCAAGGATTCTGGCAGCCACAGACACCGACACCGCCTAAGTCTCAGACAAACATGACCGTAATCTTCCAATAGAACCGCGAAGAAGTAAAAGGCTGGAAAATCTTGACGTTGGAGAGAGACGCCGCTTCAAAGACATCTCACAAACCAGAAAGAATTCACTTTCCTGACTTCTATAATAAGGTGTAAGCTCTAACAAAGCAGGGTTGACACCTCTACATTACGAAATACAGCTATAGGAGAACTTACAAGGTCGGTCAACTCAAATGTGATATTTTATCTGTAGGTGGAGTCTCCGCTTCTCAGAGGATTGCAAAGAGATGGAGGCTTTCATTTTTAAAAGTCAAAGGGTGGATGACAAGATGGGTTCAGTTTAAGCTCTTTTGGCTCTTGTAGAAGGCCACCAGACAATCAAGGAATTAACCAGGAGAAGACATCTGTGGTAGCATACAACTCATAGCCAGCTATGAAATCAGGGTAGTCATCAGGGGCGTTGCTCGGGGGTGGCTATTGGGGCTATAGCCCCGAGTCTCTTACTGAGTGGATGCAGTTCTGCAATTAGCAGGTATGTCCCGGTCCAGAATGCAGGAGGCAGGGGCAGAATGAGCCGCGGTAGCACTGGTTTCAGCTCCACTCTCGCCTCCACCTGACTCTACTCCTGGTCACTAGTTGCTAGAGCCAAGTAGTGTTTAGCAACCAGTGACATCATGGCCGCGACTCCCACCCTGCCCAGCATTCAAAGTGGAGGAGGGTTCTACTTCCTCCTCTTCCGCGCTAGTTCTTGTGGGGCCTAAAGAGTTGAGCCCAGCCCCCTTGTCATGGTCCTGGACTGGAGCCGACGCTGCTGGTCCAGTGGCGGTGGGGTGCAGGGCAGTGGCATCTTCAAATAAGGAGGGGGAAGTCTGTGCAGCCGGGAAGAGCCCAGGAGGGAGTGAGAGAGAGAAGAAGAGGCCTCACCACCACCCTGAGCAGCATCCCTGGTGTCTCCCAGAGCCTGCACTCCTTCTCCAAGCTCCTCTCCTAGCTCGCTGTGACTGTCATGGAACAGGAAGAAAAAAGGCTGACTGAGGATGGGTGGGAGGTAGGTGGATCACACACACCTACCCACACAGAGGTTGGGACAGTAGGGACTGCAGGCAGGGCTAGGGGGTCTCTCCTTCACCCTCTCTCATCCACCATCCTCTTTCTCTGATGTGTGGGGAGGCTCTCTGGGGACCCTGATGTATGGGGAGGCTCTCTGGGGACCCTGATGTATGGGGAGGCTCTCTGGGGACCCTGATGTATGGGGAGGCTCTCTGGGGACCCTGATGTATGGGGAGGCTCTCTGGGGACCCTGATGT
>BLSH010424777.1:110732-143082 GCA_018402905.1 Glandirana rugosa
ATCTTCACCGAAATAACTAGACGAAGAATCTTTAGTTTCACGTACTCGACGTTACGTAATCAAAACCTAACATCTACTACGACTGAACACCGTCCCGACCTTAACCTTCTAAAATGTCGTCTACCAGTACAGTATATTAAAACGTAGTTTTTGGGTTGAGGAATTATTGTTATAGTGAATTGCTGAACCACAGGGTCAGGGCGACTGTTGTCGGTAGAGACACTTAAAGTCCTTGAAAAGAAACAAAACTCTTTTTACAGAGGAAAAAATAATGCACTTGTCATATCCTGGAGTCCCAATCTGATGGGTTTCAATTTATATAGAAATCTCCTTTAAAAAATACTTCCTATACTGTTCACGTAATAAAAAAGGAGACATTTTTCTCAAAACAAAGAAAAGTTCCTGAAATTCACAGAGATGGCTGTTGTCAGCGGGACTGGGACACCAAGTCGTTAAGTGATATTGTTATTAAGGAGTTGGGTTTTTGATGCAAAATTATATGACATGACCATCTGCTGTAAAATCTTCCAATTCCAGCCCTGCCACAAGTCAGCATCATCTACAATCCAAAACTAATGCATTGCAGCTCATGCACTTTGATTTCTAAGAAGCAGATCAATAAAGCCACTTCTACAATCCTCAGCTTCTTAGAGAGTCAGTCCTTCCAAAGGTGGTATCTCAATTTTCTCTAGATGCCATTCAATAAAAAAAACACCCATTCCAGGTCTGCACAGATGGAACAGACAGACAATGAGAGAAGGTAATTGACTGCCCAACTCTAGCCAGAAAATAGAACTTCTGTAGTCAGGGTAAAATCCTTCCATTAAGGGACAAAGGAATTCAGAAACAGGCAAGTTATACTGTAGCCTACAGGAGGTTGGGACATTGGGAAACAGAAAAGTCATAAACCAGCCTCTATATAACCCAACATGATTCAGTACGTGACAGCAATACACAGAGCCATAAAAACACAGAGGGGTGGGACTCGTGTCCCTCATTGGACTCAAAAGATAAAGGTTTTACATTAATTACAAAAATCCTATTTTCTGCATCATTCATTGGAATTCCAAAACTGTTGGGATGTCCAAGAGAGGTGACAACAGTCCTGATAGACTCACATACTGGGAGACCTTTAGAACACAGAGGTGCTTGAAGGACTAACCCTGAATCGGAGTCATATGAGGAGAACCCTAGCATAACATGGGACCTCCCATGAACAAATTGGGACCACGGAGAATCAACCTGGTGCTTCAGATCAGGACCGAGATGCCATCACCAAGGGGAAAGGAACACTGAGCCTGAACAAGCTCAAGGGAATCCACCAGTATCCACTGCAATAGGTGGAACCAACATAACTTGACTAACAAAATGGTGTGGCTAAGAGAAAAAAAAACTTCTTGGATAACTCCAGAGGAACAGAATCCAAAAAATTGACAAGAAGTTGGAAAGCTAGCAAAAGTTAGACGGGTGCAACCTGAGTAGAGGAGGGTTATCTTTGGCTGGCTTTTGATTCTTCTGTTTGCCAGTGTCCCAACCTCCTATAAGTGGCATTATAACCCAACCATTTCTGAATTCCTGTGTCCCTTCAAAGGAAGATGGAGGAACTAGCTTTGTACAGAGAAGGGAGTGTTTATATTGCCACTTGTGTCCACACTGGGTTGATTTAACTTTACTTGTTGTCCCAGTGACAAAAAAGTAAGGGATAGCTCTCTAATGCAGGGGTCTTCAAAGTTTCTAAACAATGGGCCAGTTTATTGTCCCTCAGACTTTAGGGGGGCCGGACTGTGGCCAGTGGGGGGTAAAACATGTCCTTGTGTCAGTGTGAGCAAACCGTGCCCCATGGTTGGTGTCAGTGGGAGCA
The DNA here is from genome assembly GCA_018402905.1 of Glandirana rugosa. Lineage (NCBI taxonomy): Eukaryota > Metazoa > Chordata > Amphibia > Anura > Ranidae > Glandirana > Glandirana rugosa. Next base: position 112,594 of record BLSH010424777.1, read on the forward strand.
AACAGTGCCCCATGGTTGGTGTCAGTGGGAGATATAGTGCCCAATCGTTGGTATCAGTGGAAGAAATAGTGCCCCATCATTGGTGCCAGTGGGAGGAATAGTGTCCCATCGTTGGTATCAGTGGAAGGAATAGTGCCCCATCATTGGTGCCAGTGGGAGGAATAGTACTCCCTCATTGGTGTCAGCGGGTGGAAGGGTGCCAGTCATTGGTGTCAGCAGGTGGAAGGGTGCCAGTCATTGGTATCAGTGGGAGGAATAGTCCTCCATTGTTGGTGTCAGTGCAAGAATTATGCCCCCATTGTTGGTGTCCATAGGAGGAATAGTGCCCCAAGGGCCAGATAAAGGAAAGCAAAGGACGGCATCTGGCCCCTGGGCCGTAGTTTGGAGACCATTACGTTAATGGAACAAGAGAAAATCTCAATTAATTTAGTAGAATCAGACAGGGTTAAAACATTTGTCATAACACTACTATCTTGTATCTTCCTGTCCCAGTGACACCAGCACCTTCACCAGGTTTTAGCAGGTGATGAAGTTTCACCTTCACCACCAGGACAGAAAGTGAAGTTACATTTCGACAATGAGGCCCCTCAGACAAAAATTCTAGATTCTACCCACACTAGTGGAAACTAAAAAAAGGTTTTAGTAGGAGGTGGCACAAAGCAAAAAATACTTTGACACCACAGCACTAAGGGATTCTTGAGAAACTGAACAGACTGTAATGGATGTAAACCATCAGATCTCGACAGGAATGCTCTGCCACTGCTGCCCTCTTGAGATTGGGGAATCCTGAATAACACAAAGAAAACAGAAGGGCGCACAGGCCTAGAGCATTGCTGTGAACACTTTATTAGAAAATAAAGACAAGTGAGTGCATACTTGCATGAGCCAAGGAAAACCAGTGTTGTTTAAAAATCCAGGAAACTGAATATTTCAGAAGATAGGACTCACCTAGTCCTAACATGAGTCAAACTATCTCTGACGTGTTTCGAGGAGCATGCCCTCTTCTTCAGAGCAGTTTTGCTCCCTTGGGTTTTTTTGCTCCCTTGTAAGTATTTTTCCCCTTTTTGTCCCATTGGTGAGATTTACCTTCACTTCCTTCCTGTTCCGTAGCCAAACAGGAAGTGAGAAGAAATCCCTCAAATTAAAGGAATCTCTTGGGGACCCCCATGTCACCAGAACTAATGTCCTCATTGGAAGATTTTCCCTCTATTACTTTTCTGGGGACAACCCAAAATTTAGGATTTTCTTTTACTTTCACTTTCAATGATAATGGTAAACAGGACAAATATATAGGATGCATCTCCTTAAAAGGAGGACAGACAGCAATAAAAACTGACAGGATCTAATCTCTTTCCACTCTATCCAAAACTAAAAAAAAAAAAGGTTTTGCCTTTAGTTATACTTTAACAATCCAATATCAAATTATTTGAACAATCTCCTTTCATGTTGTGAGTTCTGCCTATTTGTGGCCATCTTTTCACAACTTCTTGGATTCCCTGCATGCTTTTCAGCTTCTCCTCTGCTGTTTATATTCAACTTCTAAGGACTACATATCCCATGGTACGTTTCTGCCTGCAAGCTCTGATTACTGTACTGACTCCGCCTCCTGAAACTCCTCCTCTCTGCACCTCTGTAGTTCAGAAGGCAGGCTCTGTGAAATCTGTGGCACATCATTGCCTACGTGTCACAGAATTCAAGGAAGTAAATGTGTAGGAAACTTCACAAAATAAGTTTACAGACATCAAGATCATTCAGATTAATAGGAGTAGGCTGGAAATAGTTAAATAATATTTCAGAAGATAGGAATCACCTGGTCCTAACATGAGTCAAACTATCTTCTGAATTATTATTCAACTATTTCCAGCCTACTCCTATTAATCTGAATGGACATTAGTTCTGGTGACATGGGGGTCCCCAAGAGATTCCTTTAATTTGAGGGATTTCTTCTCACTTCCTGTTTGGCTATGGAACAGGAAGGAAGTGAAGGTAAATCTCACCAATGGGACAAAGAGGGGAAAAAATACTTACAAGGGAGCAAAAAAAACCAAGGGAGCAAAACTGCTCTGAAGAAGAGGGCATGCTCCTCGAAACACGTCAGAGATAGTTTGACTCATGTTAGGACCAGGTGAGTCCTATCTCTGACGTGTTTCGAGGGGCATGCCCTCTTCTTCAGAGCAGTTTTGCTCCCTTGTGCCCTTCTGTTTTGTTTATGTTTATCAGGAGTTGGGTTTTAAATTTAAGTTACTGAGAAAGGAACAGATGTAGTGGAAACACCAAAACCTGAAACACAGCCAGGAATAGGAAAGGAATCCCGCCACTGGAATCCATGAGTGACCCACCAAAGAAATGAAATACCACATTTTGGTGTACTGCACCATAGTAGGGGCCTTGCTTGTATTTTTCACGATCTGCTGTAACAGTCCTGTTCATTAGGATAAAATATACAAATTTTACTTAAAAACAGCAGCAATCCCCTCCCCCTCCAGAAGCACTAGGATGGTGGGCCATCTGCCACCTGTACACCCAGGGCACACCGGAGAGCATGTGTACTGTGCCGAGCTTTGCTCGACTTCTACAAGGGTTAAACTTTTCAGAAATTCCTACAATAAGAAAAAGATTAGGCAGTAAAACAGGTTTGTGTCAGAGGCAGGATTGACTTATTAAGATGTAATTCCAATGACTCACAGCGCACAGCAGCTGCATGAGGGGGGGGATCCCAGAAGACTTGACACACGTCACTCACAATTCACACATTACTGCATAGCAGGCCTAAGTGTAATGCTGCCAGCTCATGGCACCCAATGCCAGTCCATTTCTTACCGCACACGACTTCAGCTAAATAAGCTGGTGCAGCCACACGGCATCGCAGACGACCTTTGTCTATCCCAATTTGTCAGCATTGTTCCCAGGACACTGGAATGTTCATAGTAGCCAGGGAGCTTTTAAAATGGGAAATCTAACTGATATGAAGTTTTCTAACAATACGGATGTACCATAGACCCATCAGTTATTACCCTTGCAGCGAGCCGTCTCACAAGCTAGAGATATTCTATAGCAGTAAAAAGAACTCTCAACCAGTAAGATCAGTAAGGTTATCGGAGAGAGATCATAAGGTGTTTCAGCTGCCTAAAGCAGGCCATAGACGGATGGATTTTGGTTGCAAGAAAGAAAATTGCTTGATTCCCCCATTAAGCCCTTGTTCACACCAGTTTGATTTGTCATGCAATTTGACAGTTCCAAATCGCATGACAAGTCGCACTCCCTGCTCTGATAGTGGGGGCATAGGAGATCTGCTGATCCCTGTCACTGGGATCAGTTAGATCTCGTATGCCCATGGTAGCCCAGCCCCCCCCCCCCCCCCACAGTTAGAACACACCCAGGGAACACAGTTAACCCCTAGATCTCCCCCTGCAGGTTAACCCCTTCACTGCCAGTGACATTTACACAGTAATCAGTGGACATTGAAATTTCTGATCGCTGTATAAATGTCTTTGATCCCAAAAAAGTGTCAAAATGGTCCGGCATGTCCGCTGCAATATCGTATATGTTTTTTTTGCAAAGTTGTTTAAAGCGGTGATCAGAAATGACGCAGAGGCGATCAAATACCACCAAAAGAAAGCTCTATTTATGGGAAAAAAGGACGCAAATTTCATTTGGGTACAATGTCGCACGACCGCGCAATTGTCAGTTAAAGCGACGCAGTGCCGAATCGCAACAAGTGCTCTGATCCTAAAGTGGGAAATCCTCCGGGGCTGAAGTGGTTAACAATCCAATATCAAATTGTTTGAACAATCTCCTTTCATGAGTTCTGCCTGTCTGTGGCCATCTCTTTCCACAACTTCTTGGATTCCCTGCATGCTTTGCAGCTTCTCCTCTGCTGTTTATTTTCAACTTCTAAGGACTACATATCCCATGGTACTTTGCTGCCTGCAAGCTCTGATTACTGTACTGACTCCGCCTCCTGAAACGCCTCCTCTCTGCACCTCTGTAGTTTAGAAGGCAAGCTCTGTGAAATCTGTGGCACATCATTGCCTACATGTCACAGAATCAAGGAAGTAAATGTGTGGGAATCTTCACAAAGTTTACAGACATCAAGATCATTCAGATTAATAGGAGTAGGCTGAAAATAGTTATTTTTTCTGTTGTTCCAGTCTTGTGACACAACAGGAAGTGAGAGATCTTTTCAAAGCAGGTCCAAGGCATACCCCCACTGCACATGTTCCTGAAAATGCCTGAAGAGTTAGTGGGTGGTGTAGTTACCACCGACTGGAGAGCGGAAGGACTTCAAGGCAAGAAATAGGTCACCAGAACACCAGAGGACTCCATTAAAACATCCAACGCTTTATTGGTTGATCACAGCAGAAGATAGCAGCATCTCAGAGCCACACAGGACCCCTTCATCAGCCATTGACCAGGGTCCTGAGTGGCTCCGAAATATTGCATTTTTCAAGTAAGGGAAATCATTTCTTCCAGGTAACTCAGTTGCGGACACAGACGGCTCTAACCCTTCCCTCTTCTAAAGACTTTTAGCTTTAGATATACTTTATTTATCCCATTCCCCCCTTTTTCATGTCCTACCCTTTTCACATTTTGCCATTTGTCCTGGGTGATATGTACACAGAGAAGGACCCTATATATACAGAACCAAACTGCCCCTAGAATTTTCCCAACCTGACTGCAGCTGAACAGTGTAGCTCACATCAGCCCCGAGAAAGCGGAATGCATCTTGGTGAGCCTACTTCCTTTTTAATATGATGAAGTATGTATGGTGCAGTTCTGTTGGAAAGCCACTTTAAATATCTTGGAAAAGTCACATCTGATGCCACACTACATGAGGGGCAATTCACAATGCTAAAGTTTTAGGATTGGTGGTGAGCTGGGGGTGCGCTAATACTCTAGGCCAGGGGTGTCAAACTCAATTTCATTGTGGCCGTGTCAGCATTATAGTTGCCCTCAAGGGGCCAGTTGTATCTGTAAGAATATGTATCTACTTAGATACTTAGGAGTGTGCAGCGTACAGAGTGTAAAGCTCACAAGTGTGCTACATACAGACTGCAGAGTCAAGGGGTGCACTGCGTACAGAGTGCAGGGTTGAGGAGTGTGTGACATACTGAGCGCTGGGTTTTTGGGTGCGCTACGTATAGAGTGCAGAGTTCAGAAATGTGAGGTGCACAGTCTCATCTGCCCACCTCTAGTTCCTCCCGGCAGTGTAAGTGGCTCCACGTCTCTCTCACTTGCATGGAGATCATTGGTCGGCATTGCTGTGCCCCGCCGTGAGTGCGTGCAGGGTAGGCAGGGATCTGCAAGAGCTGGAATGGAGTTCCAGCTGAAAAGAAAAAGCCCTGGGTGCAAGGGCCACATGAAACGGCCTGGCGGGCCGTATCCGGCCCGTGGTCCTCGTGCTTGACACCTGTGCTGTAGGCCAAGACTTAACACCACAAAAAAAAGATATTTGTGGGCAATTAGCTCATGTTTATTTTATATCAAACCTCGCCCACATGACAACTTTATCTCAGAAATTAGCTAGACGTAGTCATCATTTGTAGATACAGAAGGAAAGTCTTGAAGAAATAAATGCACGTAAAAGCCCAACTGAAGATTAACATCTTTTTATAGTCCTGTACCAATGCCTGCTATGATTTGTGACCGATGTGCCTTTGCAACTTTTTCTATCAGTGAAAATGCTCACACTGCGGTGGTCTATGCTGGCAGAGCTAACAGCCACATCCCTCATCACTAGTGTTTTCACACAGGCTTGTATTGTAGAAGAGAGGGGGCGCGTCTGTCCACGCCATTTACTGCATGCTAATTACTAAAAGTCCAAAGCCAGCCATAGATGGTTCGAATCTTGACCGGTTCAGCAAGGTCCGGCCGAGATCTGATCCATGTATTGGCAGGCTGATTGTACCAAAGTCGATCTATTGATCAACCAGCATGTTGGATTTCTAGCGTGCAATTATTGCCAGTGACTATAGCCGCTAGCAATAATTCTCCCGGCTGAGACAGCTCCCCGCCGGGAGAACACAATGGCTCTGCAGGAAGGATTCCCCCATCAACACTAAGTGTGTTAAAGGGGGAATCAAGCTATTTTCTTTCCTGCAGACTGAGGGTGCAAGGAAGAAAATCCCATCATCTATGGCCTGCCCTAGTCTGCTGTTTATGACGACATGTCAAAATAGAGAGAAGTGCACCGCAAAAAAACAATAAAAGCTCTATATAAAGTAAACAAAAGTCTGTATATCCAATGGGGTGAACCACAAAGCCCAGACAGCAACAACAAAGAGCATATGTGTTGAAACAGATCCAGAAACACAGGTAATGCGTGACAATCCCTCCACCTCCAAAATGCTTGCTCGCTCACCTTAATTAATGGAGCCCTGAGCTAACAGGAAGTCAACAACGCGCGTCCCTTAAAGGGTAAGGCATGGCAGATATACAAGTTCAGAGCTCCAAACGATCACCCAGAAACACGTGCATAAATAAAAAGATCGAAGTGCTCTCTGTTGAAACAAGTCAGGCTTTGTTGCATAAAATGTTACTACTCACTTTTTAAAACGATCAAATCAGGCACATAGAAACAGGAGGGTACTGTGTACTCTCCATCTCACAGGATGGCAGCGGGTGACGTCATCTGGATGTAGCTCCTCCCCCCGTACGCGTTACGTCCAATGGGACTTCGTCAGTGAAGTCCTAGTCTGCTGCACAGACATGTTTATACTCCATGATAAGATTAGGAAATTAAAGTTGTTGGTACAATGTCCAACCGCATCTCTATTTCTGTAACTTCATTTGGGCATTACAAGCATCAGCATGTGACAAGTCATTGTTTCAGACACATTTTTAAAGAGAACCTGTGTGACTGGGTACACAGAAGGTGCCCTTACTAACCTTGCTTTTAAATGAGTACACTACAAGTTTGTTATCCTGGTCCTGATCTCTCTGCCTAGGGCATCACTGACCTGAAATAAGCATGCCACCAGGGCTAAAAATTCTAGTTCTTCCTGCTAGTTCCCGTCAAGAATATGTCAGCGCTGGCAGCTCCCATATTGACATTTTTACAGGTAAAACTGGAATTTGAAAACTGATTGTATTACCAAAAAGACATAAATGATGTTCCTTACCATATAAATTCTGAGTCTTTAAGAAGTCTTCTGTCATTTGTAGCAGTTTTAACAGCAGCCTGTCATAAGAGAAGAAATAGATTATTACTGTACGCTCTTGATATTACATGATTACGATTGCCCTAAACCAAACTCCTATAATGTAATGTGCTGCTAATAGTGGATGGGCTTGCAACGATACTGAGAGCTCACAGCATTATTCTCGATATTGAGGGTATGGGGAGAGAGGATACAACCCCCCCACCACCATCACAAAATGCAGAGTGGCCCATTGCCAGGCTCAACGACTATGCCAGGAAGAATGGAGGGGCATGGCCATGTCTATACAGTTAGCACACAAACTGTTATACATTAAAAGGCCAAACATTTGTGGACAGCCCTCCACATTTTTTGGGTTCAGGTATTTCTAGTGAAGGCTACTTTAATATTACATCATCTGACCTTGAATTAACACTTTGGGGAAGACCCTTCTCTATCCCAGGATGACTATGTGCCCACCCCGTGTACAAAGCCAGCTCCATAAAGACATGGTTTGACGAGTTTGGTTAGAACTGGAGTGTCCCTAGTGCGGAGCCCTGACCTCAACCCTACTGAACACCTTTGGGATGTATTGGAATGTTAATTGTGAGCCAGGTCTTCTCATCCAATATTATTACCTCTCCTTACAAATGGGCAAAATTCCAACAGGCACACCCCCAAAATCTTGCTGAATAACTTCCCAGAAGTATGGAGTCTGCTATAGCCTCAAAAGAGGGACAATTCAATCCTGATGTGCATGGTTTTGAAATAGGATGTCCAACAAATTCATATGCTGTGATGGTAAGATGTCTACATACTGTTGGTCAAATACTGTACCTTTTGGAGCCTCCATGGGAAGATATCCAGACTCCGCAAGTTCACTGCAGCCACCATACACACGAAGGACAGTGTGACACTCCTCTAACCAACTCTCACCAACAAATCATTTGAGACCCAACAAAAAGAAGAACCTTTCCAATAGTCTTGTGAAAAGGAACGGAGCTACAAACTGCTGTGGTGAAATCTTCCCATTGGACTCCTCTAATGGTTTACACTGCTGTGTTTTAGGGCTTGTTTACACTTGCTTCAAAATGTGGCATTGGACGCAAAGAACAAAGTTCTCTGAATGCCAAATGGGAGTCGGCACTCCGAGTACAGGGCCGACATCTTCCACCTGAAGTTATTTCCGCGTTTGCGGCTCTGGCGCTGTGATTGGCCGGAGCCGCGACAACTTCACTTCGGGCGCCATCGGTAACGGCACGGCCAAATAGAAACAGCACCAAGCGGCCCGTTTCTTCAGTGTGCATGTGCTGATGACCATGCAAGTTTAGGAGATATTCCTGGGACCTACAGGTAAGCCTTATTATAGGCTTACCTGTAGTTTAAAGTGGTTGTCAAGAGATGACAACCACTTTAAAGCATCATCTAAGCATCACTGAAGCTTTAAACAAGCATGTTAAAGTGGTAGGAGTTTTAATGCGTGCTGAAGTCAAAGCAAGTGTAAATGAGCCTTTAATGCAGGGGCCACACCTGGCCCACCACCGCTAAATGTCTGGCCCATCAGTGCCCATGATGAGTTCACGGGCACCCACCAGCCCGCTGACATTTTTGCTACTCTCTTCTTTATTGGACAGCGGTCTGTATCATAGGACTGGATGGGGGCAGGAACTACTGGAGCTAACGTTGCACATTGAACAGCAGGTGATTGGCTGCTGGACGATCCTAGCAACCAATCACCAGACTGTTAATGTGAAAGGTTAACTTCAGCAGCTCCTACCCCATCCAGCCCTGTGATACCGGCCGATCTCTGCTCTACACCTGTGTAAGGTAGGTGTGTTCTACATAAACAGTGTGTGTTTGTGTGGGGTGAAGGGGGCAGAGGACACTGTGTGGGTACAGAGAACACTACAATATGGGGGGGGGGGGGAGCAGAGGACAGAACGCTGCTTTGGGGGGCACAGTAACTGCTATGGGGAGGGGGCTGAGGACACTATGGGAGTAATGTGAAGGGGGACAAAGGACACTGCTATGGGGGTGCAGAGGACACCACAATAGGGGGGTGGGCCCTATTACCCGTTTCTCATCTGGGTACAGGGACCACTTCTTCCCTGGGGACAGGGACTTCTCCCCTGGGGGTGGGGACCCTATCACCCCTGGGGACAGGGACCCCTTCTTCTCCCCTGGGGACAGGGACCCCTGGACCCCTCCTTCTCCCCTGGGGACAGGGACCCCTTCTTCTCCCCTGGGGACAGGGACCCCTTCTCCCCTGGGGGACAGGGACCCCTTCTCCCCTGGGGACAGGGACCCCTTCTCCCCTGGGGACAGGGACCCCTTCTCCCCTGGGAGACAAAGATCCCTTCTCCCCTGGGAGACAAAGATCCCTTCTCCCCTGGGAGACAAAGATCCCTTCTCCCCTGGGAGACAAAGATCCCCTCTCCCCTCCCCTGGGGGACGAGGACCGCATCTCCCCTAAGGGTCGGAACCCCATTTTCCCTATAGACAGGAACCCCATCTCCAGACCATGCTGGCTGGCAGGGCTGGCATCAGCCACCCTTGGATGCCAGGATGGAGAAGGGGGCAGTAAAATCCAAAGCCTCAGCCACATGCTCCCTCAGGGTGAACTGGCTTTGTATTAGAGAAGCACCTTGCAGTGAGGTAAACCTGTACTGTTACTATGTTAGGATTATTATTATGTTCATTTATTAGCAAGTGAATGCGGCCCTCCATGCATTCACATACATTGAATCTGGCCCTTAAATAGGTTGCCTTAATGCATACTTTGTAAAGTACACAAAGGTATGTTCCCAACCCCTCTATAATAAAAAGTGTCTGGTACCATCTCTGTGCACATTGTCCATTTAAGTGTGATTGGATGCCCATAAATTCAATGGCAATGCATTATAATACATATAACAAGAGTTTTGTGTTGACAAGCCTTGGTCAATGACTGTTAACCCTATTCACTCCAAATCCTGAAAATGGATATGTCTGGTGATGCAACACCACTTTCCTGATGCTACAAAAGAAAACGCATCGCTGCAAACACGCATAGATTTAAATGGGCCCTCAAAGAAGCTGCTGGGTGAATCAATTGCTAACATTTAGATAATGCAGATAATGCAGATAGTCATTCAATTTAAGAAATTAAACAAAAACTTTTCATGAAAAAGTCACAAACAATAATCACGAGCATGATAGCGGCGGTGTCACAGAACACCAGTTTCCGCTATAAAATGGGCAGGTTCCATGAGTGTAACTACAAAATGGCGCGTTATATGACTGCAGATGCTGGTCAGTAGAAGCAGAGGATTCCCATGATGGCAAAAGCACTCAATGCCCACATCCGCAGCCAAAACCACAGTCATTAAATCAGTCACAAAAGGTCAATAAATTATGGAAGGGGTTCATTTCTATTGCTGCCCATTATCCTGCTAGTAAAGCCCTGTCTATGGACACTGACTTGAGATCACATATTGGTGATCAGAGAATGGCAGGGTAGCTTAAAGCCGTCAAAAGCTAACCAAGCTTAAACCTGCTCCCTACCCTAGCCTAGAAGCCCCATGCCAGGGGTCTCCAAACAAAGGGCCAGTTTACTGCCCTTTAGACCTTAGGGGGCCGGACTGTCGCCTGTGGGGGTAGAAAATGGCATCAGTGAAAAAGAATAAATGCCCCATCTTTGATGTCAGTGGGAGGAATAGTGCCTCATATCAGTGAGAGAAAGTTTCCCAAGAGCCGCATAAAGGCAAGCAAAGGGCCACAGTTTGGAGACCACTGCCATATACGTATGTGTAAAGATGATTTTCATCCACTGATACTAACGATGGGGCATAATTCCCCCCATTGACACCAATGAAAGGGCAGAATTCATCCCAATGACACCAACAATGGGGCAGAATTCCTCCCAGTAACACAAAAAGAGGGGGCACAATTCCTCCCAGTAACACCAACAATGAGGCCCAATGGAACCAATGATAGGGTACAATAACTCCCAATGACACCAACGATGGAGCACAATTCCTTCCATTGACACCAAAGGCGGGGCATTGTTTATTCCCACTGACATTGGAACCTCTTCTACTACAAATGGCCACAGTCCTGCCCCCCTTAAGCCTAAAGGACAGTAAACTGGCCCTTTGTTTAGAAAGTCTGCAGACCCCTGGTGTAAAGGAAAGATGTCTTCACTTGCCTAATATTAGGGTGCTGCAGTCCGGTCACATGATCTCTTAAGAGGCCAGCTTCAGGGGAGAGGAGAGAGCAGCAACAAGGGCTGAACAATGATGTCACCCATAGACTTAAAGGGATGTAAACTCACCACCCACCCAGTATAAACTAATGACACAGTATTAATGTATATATACATGCAAGCCTCCTGCATCTATCCCTACCTTGCAAATGCCCTTCCTGTAAGCACTAGCAGCTCTGTAAAACTCTGAAATCAGAGGGTGTCTGTGTTTGCTGGAGTTGTGTCACAAGCCTCCCCACCCACCTCTATACTGAGACATTGAGGGGGGGTAAAACTTTCTCTGCTGTGTGAAGGAGATAAGCAAAGTGCTTGTCACTCACAGAGCAAGGGGCGGATCGACTGTGTATTTCCCTGTTAGTCGGACTTTCTCTTCCTGAAAAAAGATAAAAGCTCATAACTCACAGTTGGATTAACTCTTTGTGGCAAGACTGGGCACAGATGATATGACATGCTATACTCTACCAGGCAGAATTATTAATTTTTTTTTCGGGTTTACATCCACTTTAAAGGGGTTGTAAAGTCAGAAGGTTTTCTATCTTAATGCATTCTATTTATTAAGATAAAAAAAAAAAAAATGTGTGTGTGTGTGTGTGTGTAGCAGCCCCCCTAATACTTACCTGAGCCCCATCTAGATCCAGTGATGTCCACAAATGCCTCAGCCGTCTGGGACTCTCTCTCCTGATTGGCTGAGAAACAGCAGCGACACCATTGGATAAAGGAAGCTGCAGCTCGGCTCAGATGCCCCCATAGCAAGCTGCTTACTGTGGGGGCACTTACCAGGAAGGAGGGGCCAGGAGCTCCAGCCAGGGACCTGAGAAGAGGAGGATCTGGGCTGCCCTGAGCAAAACCACTGCACAGAGGAGGTAAGTGTAATATGTTTGTTATTTTAATATTAAAAAAAAAACGAGACTTTACAATTACTTTAATATAGGGCATCTGTAGTCCGCAGTCTCTCCTCTCCCCTGCAACTGGGAGACAATTACATGACTGGACCAGAGCGCCCATAGATTAGGTAAGTATACACATATTTCCTTTACAGGGTAGTTAGTATTAGGATTAGAATGGGAATGGGAGCAGGTGCTTAGTTGACTGGACTTCCACTTTACAGCAAACTTGTTCAGGGCAAAGCACTTTAATGGAGGCCTCTATGATTAAGCCCCTATTGTGGGAAACATGTTAGAAGGGGTTCTCCCATGGGTAGGAGACCAAGCTAAAAACATTTTTTTACAACAGGCGCCATTTTCTTGTATGATTTTTTTTATTATTAAACAAACAAGTATAAGGTGAAATTTACGCCCCATTTTTAAAAGATCTTTGTACATACCTCTTTCACATGCGTCTTTGGTCCAGTCACATCTTGTCTTCTTTCTCCAGCAGTGGATGGGTGCTCGTACCCTCAGAGACTGGCACCACATAATGACATGGCACCACCCTTTCCAGTGTTCTCCTGTGAGTCCAGGGTGAGCTAATGCCATACCCCACGGGCATCATTCACCCTGAAAGAGGAGTGCCGCTGGATGTCAGGAGCCAGGAAAAAGCCTGAGAGAGAAGTAAAAAGCTGCTTTGAATATAAGCCTTGAGTGCCGTAATACTGGGGCTGGACTTTAAGCACTTTTAAGGTCACAGACCAAGAACAAGCATGCCTAAACAAGTGCCAGGCCCCTTTCACACTTGTGCCACTTGTCCTGCGACTTTAGACTGCAAAGTCACACGACAAGTTGTACCCCATGATTTCCAATGACAACCATTCATATCTGTACGACCTCAAAGTAGTCCCTGCATTACATTGGTCCAACTTTCATGCAAGTTGAGGTCCTTAGACTTCAAGTTCGCACAGGCATTCCCTGAAACCGCGTCGAAATCGCATCAAAAATTGTGCCCAGAAAATCAAGGCAAAATTGCACGACTTTCAAGTTGCGGCAGTGTGAAAGGGGCCTACAGTACAGAAATCTACTTCTTCCAGGTCAATGGCTCAGCATTAGGGAACTGGCATCCTCAAAAGAGTTCAGCAATGTCAGTTCCATTACTCTCTTTAATGCTGGCCGCACCGATTTTGCTTTATCGATCAGTTCAGCAAAGTGTAATGATCTACCTAAATGATCCATCAACATTAACCACTTCAATACCGGGCACTTAGAACACTTCCCGCCCAGACCAATTTTCAGCTTTCAGTGCTGTTGCGCTTTGAATGACAATTGCGCGGTCGTGCGATGTTATACCCAAACACAATTGTTATCATTTTGTTCTCACAAATAGAGCTTTCTTTTGGTGGTATTTAATCACCCCTGCGGTTTTTATTTTTTTGCGCTACAAATAAAAATAGACCGAAAAATTTGAAAAAAAAAAAAGTTTTTCTTTGTTTCGGTCACAAAACTTTGTATAAACTTTACATTTTCTCCTTCACTGACGGGCACTGATGTGGCTACACTGACAGGCATTGATGAGGCAGTACAGATTGGCACTGATGAGGTAGCACTGATGATGGGGCACATATATGCAGTACCGATGGGCACTGATAAGCAGCACTGACGGCCACTGATAGGTTGCACTGATATGCGGCACTGATGGGCACTTATAGGTGGCACTGGGCACTGATGGGCACTGATAGGTGGCACAGGTGGGCACAGATAGGTGGCACAGGTGCATATAGCACTGTTAGAGATGGCACTGGCAGGCATCACATATGGGCACAGTGCCATCCCTACAGTGCACTGTATGACCCTTACCTGGTGGTCTAGTGTAAGCTCCCTGGGCGGCCTCCAGATCTTCTCCCTGATGGTCCATGGGCAGCCTCCTTATGTTGTCCCTGGGGGGCTCCCTGGTGGTCCTGGTTGGCTGCCTAGTGGTTCAGTGTGGCGATCCTGAGGGGGCTGCACTGATAAACGTTCAGTGCAGCCCCCCCCGTCAGGTGAGCAGCCGATCAGCTCTCCACTGCTCAGGTCTGCAGACCTAAGTAGAGGAAAAGCTGATAAACAGCTCTTCCTGTTTGCACTGTGATCAGCCGTGATTGGTCACGGCTGATCACATGGTAAAAAGCTTCTGATGGAAGCCTTTTACCTCGGTCGGTAATGCGGTGGGTCAGACTGACCCACGGCACCGCCGACCGACGCGATGCATGCCCCAACGGGCGCGATCGCGGGTTATCCTGAGGACATCAATAGACGTCCAGTCAGGATAGCTGAACCACTTCCCGGACGTCATTTGTCTATACGCCGGGCGGGAAGTGGTTAAATGTGGTCAGGGAGTGTTTGACAGATCAAATAGCACACAATCTGTGGATTTGTGGGCAGCAAAAACAAGAAACTTCACTCAGACTGCATTCACACCTGAGCGTAGCGTCTTTGAGCGTTTTTTCGTGCGCTTGTATGCAGCGTTTTTGGGCATTGGTGGTTTTTTATTAGCCAATAGAGAAAACTATTATCTGTTGCATCATGTGTAGCCAGGTATTTCAGCTTTTTTTTGGCTTTTATTCCCTTTTTTATTATTATTCATTTAATATAATGTTTTTTCGTTACGGTAAGGGGTTCGAGTTCAGTTTAGGTTAGGATTAGGAGTTGGGGTTAGGGTTATTTATTTTTATTTTATTTGTTATTCTATTATATTATTATATGAATTATACGAATAATAACTGAATAAATGGAAAATACACAAAAATTATAAATAAAAAATCCATTCAATAAATACTATGCAACAATAAATAAATTAACCCTTAACTTTAACCCTAAGAGCCGGTTCACACAGGGGCGATCCAACTTCAGGGGCGACTCGGCGTGACCCCCACAGACTGCAAAGGATTTCTGTAATAGAAGTCAATGCAAGTCGCCCCCAAAGTAGTGCAGGAACCTTTTTCTAAGTCGGAGCGACTCGAGTCGCTCCTATTTAGAACGGTTTCATTGCAATGCATGGAGGCGACTTGTCAGGTAACTCAAGTTGCCTGATAAGTCGCCCCTATGTGAACCGGCTCCTACCCCTTAAAAAATAAAATAAATAAACACCCCAACACAAAAAAAAATATTATTGTTATTTATACTAATGTATTTTTTGTTCAACTTTGGGTTTTGTTATATTATTATTAATATTTTTTTAAGGTTAGAGGTCAATTTTATTTATTAATGTATTATTACATATTATTCATTTATTTTACTTATGTATGATGATTTTATTATTTGTGTATTTCATTTACATTTATTTAATCATACTTTTTTATTTTTTTTACTTTTTTTTCCATTTGAGCAGAAAATCACGGAAAAAACACAGAAAGGCGCGCAAATGGCGCGTTTCCATTCATTTCTATTGGTATACAGACGCGCCAAAACGCCCAAATCTGCCCAATTCGTGCGACAAAAGAAGCTCCAGAACTTGGCGACTTGGAGTGGAGATGAGAACAATTGATTTTTTCTCTCCTCTATCGTTTTTGAGCTTCAAGCAGATAATCGCTCAGATGTGAATGGGGCCTGAGTGATGCAGAGAATAATCTAACCAGCACATGATTGGAGGCTGGAGATTAGGGTGGACAGCGTGGGGGATGAAATGGGTTTAGCTGTTCTATCCAGCAGCCCACATGTGACAGAGAACATGACCATATATGGAAGTACTTTGATACACATCCTTCCCGTATGATCGACAATGATATAAAGCAGTGCTTCTATCCCATGGATCTGGTCACACAACGACTCTGCGAGAGCCAATATATCCCACAGGCGGCCTACAAAGCCAACATGCACTGGCTGCCAACTCTCACTTACCTGCGCTCTCGTGCCCGCTGCGTGAGTGTGGCCGCGAGTCGGGCGGACTCGGTGTCCCAGCGATCGCCTAATACAGAGCCAGAACGGGGAACCGCCAATGTAAACACAGCAGTTCCCCATTCTGACAAGGGACGTGACAGTGATCTACTGATCCCTGTAATCGGGATCAGTTAGATCTGTCATGCCCCTGCCAGCCCAGCCCCCACACAGTTAAAACACAGTGAGGGAACACACTTAACCCTTTGATTGCCCCCCTAGTGTTAACCCCTTCCCTGCCAGTGCCATTTACACAGTAATCAGTGGCTATTTATATTGATATTAGCTCTGATCGCTGTATAAAGGTCATTGGTCCCAAAAAAGTGTAAAAAATGTCGCAGTCCTGATAAAAATCTCAGATTGCCGCCATTACCAGTAAAAAAAATATATAAAAATAATAAAAATGACATAAATCGATTCTCATAGTTTGTAAACGCAATAACTTTTGCGCAAACCAATCAAACGCTTATTGCGATTTTATTTACCAAAAATATGTAGAAGAATACATTTTGGCTTAAACTGATGAATACATTTATTTTTTTTAAATATATTTTTTGGATATGTATTATAGCAAAAAGTAAAAAAGTTTTTTTTAAGTTTTTTAAAACTAAAAAAATTGTTTTGTTTTTTTTTCAAAAAAGAAAAACCGCAGAGGTGATCAAATGCCACCAAAAGAAAGCTCTATTTGTGGGAAAAAAAGAATGTCAATTTAGTTTGGGTACAACGTTGCACAACTGCGCAATTGACAATTAAAGCGACGCAGTGCCGTGTCGCAAAAAGTGCTCTGGTCAGGAAGGGGGGAAATCCTTCTGGGGTTGAAGAGGTTAAAGTGGTTCTAAAGGCAGAAGGTTATTTACCTTAAAGCATTATATGCATGAAGGTGAAAACCCTTCTGGGAGCCCCCCTTATACTTACCTGAGCTCTATCTCGATCCAGCAATGCTCTATGTGAATGGAGCAGGTCTCCGGAGTGAGCAAGAGGCTAGCTATTGGGGGCACTTGGCAGAGGGGTGAGGGTGCAGCGCTGGCGGGGGACCCAAAAAGGAGAGGACTGGGGCTGTTCTGTGCAAAACCGTTTTTTAATATTTGTACATTTAGAATCGCTTTAAAGGAGTTGTAAAGGCATTTTTTTTATCTTCGTGCATTCTATGTGTAGCAGCCTCCCCAGCCCCCCTAATTAGTTACCTGAGCCCCTTCTCATTGCAGCGATGTCTTAGCTGTCCCAGACACTCTTCCTGGCTGAGACACAGCAGCGGCGCCACTAGCTCCCGTGGCTGTTAATCATAATCAGTCAGCCAATCAGGGGTGAGAGGGGGCGGGCCGGGTCAGGCGTCCGTGTCTGAATGGACACATGGAGCTCTGAGTCGGCTCAGGTGCCCCCTGTAGCAAGCTGATGGCTGAGGGGGCACTCACCAGAGGGAGGGGCCAGGAGCATAGAAGAGGGACCCGAGAAGAGGAGGATCTGGCCTGCTCTGTGCAAAGCTAACTGCACAGAGGAGGTAAGTATAACATGTTTCTTATTTCTATAGGGGGAAAAAATGAGCCTTTACAATCACTTTAAGTGATTCTAAAGGCAGAGTTTCTTTTACCTTGCTATAGGGGCTCTCTATACTATACTTTGCGGCTTGCAATGGGAACACTCTGAGGGCAGGAGGAGCCAGAAGCACTGGTGGGGGACCCCAGAAGAGGAAGATCTGGGCTGCTCTGTACCAGATTCAAACTCTATTTTGTTCCCTAACCATATAGCTAGTTATTTAGATTTACCACTGCATACAGATATTCAAGAATACATTTTTTTAGGTTTTTTTCGATTAATCAAATCATTAATTGGCCAACTAGTCGATTATAAAAATAATCCTTAGTTGCAGCCCTAAACTCAATGCATTTAGGCATCTAGGTATTGTGAAGACGACGACTGCAGCAGAAGACCACATCGGGTGCCACTCCTGTCAGCTAAGAGGAAACTGAGGCTACAATTGGCACAGGATCACCAAAATTGGACAATAGAAGATTGGAAAAATGTTGCCTGGTCTGATGAGTCTCAATTTCAGCTGCGACATTCAGACGGTGGGGTCAGAATTTGGAGTAAACAACATGAAAGCATGGATCTATCCTGGCTTTTATCACCGATCCAGGCTGGTGGTGGTGGTGTAATGGTGTGGGCGATAAAGGGATTTTATTATAACTTACCGTAAAATCCTTTTCTCTGAGTTCACTGACAGACGCAGCCTTCTTATGACACGTGGGGTTATGCTCATATCACAAGGAGTAAACTAGGCAAAAATAAAACAAAAGCATAGGTTGGCCCCTCCCAGGGGGCCGTCCTCACCTTAGCATATAATCCCCCTGCTCTGCATAGCACATCAGTTCGTAACAAGCCGTACAAACTCAACAGAGGGGTGGGTGCTGCGTCTGTCAGTGAACTCAGAGAAAAGGATTTTACGGTAAGTTATAATAAAATCCCTTTTACTCTTCTTTTCACTGACAGATGCAGTCTTCTTATGGCACGTGGGGACGTCCCAAAGCTGTGCCAATAAAGAGGGGTGGGCAAACTATAACAACTGTACCCAACAAAAAAAAGCCCACTCAGACGGCACCCATCCACGCCTACACTGCTGCTTGTAATACTTTGCGGCCAAAGGCAGCATCCGAAGATGCTGAAACATCAATTTTGTAAAACTTAGTAAACGTGTGTACTGAGGCCCAAGTAGCTGCTTTGCACACCTGAGACACCGAGGCCTGGTGTCTAAACGCCCAGGAAGTACTAACTGCCCCGGTGGAATGAGCCGTGACTGGAAACGGGGGAACCTTGCCCCGGATCTCATATGCATGAGTCACGGTCTTCCTGATCCAACGAGAAATGGTAGCGGACGAGGCCGCCATGCCTTTACGCGACCCTTCCGTCAGCACAAATAAAGAATCAGACTTCCGAAAAGAAGCTGTAGAAATCAAATACACCCACAAAGCCCTCACCATATCAAAAGAATGCAGTTCAACCTCTTTGGGATGCAACGGGTGCGGGCACAATGAGGGGAGAACAATATCCTCATTCAAATGAAAAGAAGAAACCACCTTCGGAAGAAACAAAGGGGAATGTCGCAAAACCGCCTTGTCCTTATGAAGGACCAAGTAAGGTGACTTGCAGGATAATGCTGCCAACTCAGACACCCGCCTAGCGGCTGTGACAGCAACCAGAAAAGCCACTTTCTGCGACATCAGGGACATTCCCTTGCGACTGTTCTTTTCATATGGTGGCTTCTGCAGCACAGAAAACACCAGATTCAAATCCCACGGTGCCAAGGGCGACCGCATCCGAGGAGCCACATGACGTACCCCCTGTACAAATGTACGGATCAATGAATGTGACGTCAAGGGCCGTTGAAAAAGAACCGCCAGGGCCGAAATCTGACCCTTAAAGCGGAGTTCCACTCAAAAGTGGAACTTCTGCTGGTTGGATTCCTACCCCCCTCAGGTGTCACATTTGGCACCTTTCGTCCTTTTCCACACTTCCGGGAGCTCTGGCCGGCAGCCGCGGCCGCTGACGTCAGCAGCCCTACTCCCTCCTCCCTGCTCGCTCTGCTTCTGGCCGCCTGGCCAGTAGCAGCGCGCAGCAGAGCCTCGCACATGCGCAGTAAGGTGTCCGGCGTGAAGCTGTACTGCTTACAAGTCCGGGTTCCCTTACCCGTGATGAAGTCAGCTGCACCCATCCCCCGATCCGAAGATCGGCGGTGGGTGCAGACATTGCTAGACTCCAGGACAGGTAAGTGTCCTATTATTAAAAGTCAGCAACTACTGTATGGGTAGCTGCTGACTTTTAATTTTTTTTTTCTACCTCGGACCTCCGCTTTAAGCGTACTTAATGCCAGGTTCTTGTCCAGTCCCTGCTGCAAAAAAGTCAGTACTCTGGACTCTCTAAGAGCGGGGGTTCCAACCCCCTGACTCGCACCAGGTAATATAGGCCTTCGCGGTCCTATGATAAATTTTACGTGAAGTACCTTTACGTGCTTCAATCATAGTAGGGATCACGGAGTCCGAAACACCCATATCCCTCAACACCTGGGACTCAATAGCCAAGCCGTCAAAGCCAGTGAGGGTAAAGCAGGGTGCAAGATGGGCCCCTGAGACAGTAGGTCTCCGCGAACCGGAAGACGCCACGGAACATCCGACACCATCCGCACCACATCGGCGTACCAAGGACGCCGAGGCCAATCCGGAGCTACCAGGATTGTCGGGATTCCCTCTGCTTCTATCCTGCGCAAAACCCGCGGTAGAAGCTTTAAAGGAGGAAAGACGTACAGTAGGTGATACCGACCCCAGGGTGCTACCAGTGCTTCCGAGGCGACCGCCAATGGATCTCCTGTTCTGCACACAAAGGTCTGTACCTTGTGATTGAACCTGGAGGCCATGAGGTCCACCTCTGGCGTGCCCCACTTGAGGCAAATCTGGCGGAACACTTCAGGATGTAGGGACCATTCCCCCTGATCCAGAGTCCGGCGGCTGAGAAAGTCCGCCTGCCAGTTTTCTACGCCTGGGATGTAGATTTCGGAGAGGGCTGGCACGTGAAGTTCTGCCCACCGAAGGATCAGAGCTGCCTCTGCGGCTGCTGCCGAGCTTCTTGTTCCGCACTGATGGTTCACATATGCCACCGCCGTGGCATTGTCTGACTGAATCCGGACAGGGAGGCCTCGCAGCCTTTCCGACCAACGGGACAGACAAAGTCTGATCGCTCTCAGTTCCAGTACATTTATTGGAAGGCAAGCTTCCTGCACTGACCAACGACCCTGGGCAGAGAACTGACCCAGGACCCCTCCCCAGCCCGATAGGCTGGCGTCCGTCGTTACTATCAACCAATTGAGGGGGAGAAAACATTTTCCCAACTTTAGGGCCGGAGCCCGAATCCACCAAATCAAGGATCCTCGGGACTGACGATCCAACCTGATCAGTCTGTCTAGGGATAGGGGAGATTTGTCCCATTGCGACAAAATCGCCTTCTGCAGGAGCCGAGTGCGACTCTGGGCGTAAGGTATCGCTTCGAAAGCCGACACCATGAGCCCCAACACTCGCATACAGAACCGTAAGGAGGACCACTGGCGTGATAACAGGGTTCGCACTGCTGCCTGAAGTGTCAGGAGCTTGTTTGGTGGTAAAAACACCCTTGCCTGCACCGTGTCCAGAATCAGACCCAGGTATTCCAGCCGGCAGGATGGAGTCAACGATGATTTCTGCAGGTTGATTAGCCAACCAAACTCCTCTAACGTGGACACCGTGATTGTCACGTTCTCCTCCAGAGCCGCAGCAGACTTCTCTCAGGAGTAAATCGTCGAGGTATGCTACTACCGCGATACCTCTCTGTCTCAGCAGCGCCAGCATCGGGGCCACCACCTTGGTGAACACTTGGGGAGATGAAGCCAACCCGAAGGGAGGTGCCACAAACTGGTAATGCAGGTCCCCCACTGCAAAGCGTAATGCTGGTGACTGTGACAAACTGGAACATGGAGGTATGCGTCCCTGGGTCGCCATGAATTCCCCTTGGTGCAGGGCGGCCAAGACCGAGCAGATGGACTCCATCCTGAATCTCTTCGTCTTTACGAAGCGGTTTAATGCCTTCAGGTCCAGAAATGGCCTGACACCGCCCTTTTTGGGCACCACAAAGAGGTTTGAGTAAAACCCGTGAAATCTTTCCACCATGGGTACCGGTACAATCACCCCCTGTTCGGCAAGCGCCCGAACAGCACCTAGAAGCGCCTCCCGACGCCCATGAGGGAGTCTCAAGTTTGAAGGGAAGAACCTTTCTGGGGGCAGAGAGATTCTATCCTGTACCCGGAGGACACCACCTCCAGTATCCACCGATCGGTGATGCGGGCAGTCCATCTGTCTGCGAACCCCAGCAAGCGGCCCCCCACCCGTGAGTCGGGCGGGGGCAACCCATCATGCGGAGGTTGACTTATCCTTCGCTTTTTCGGACTTATGCTGCCAGGGCCTTTTACTGGGCCCAGCGGAAGCCTTACCGGACTTGAAGTCCTTACCTGCTGAGCCGGGTGCCCGAAAAAATTTCTTCTGACCTGAAGAAACAGGGCCCTGCCTACGGTGAAAATCCCGCCACTTTGGCTCTGGAAGGAAAGTACTCTTCCCTCCCGTGAAATCCTTAATGATTTCATTAAACTGTGGGCCAAACAGACACCCTCCCTGAAAGGGAAGATCTGCAAGAGCTTTCTTTGAAGCCTGGTCGCCCGACCAAGAGTGGAGCCACAGCACCCGCCTGATAATTACAAAAACAGACATTTTTGACAATATGGGAAGAAGGTCCAAAGCAGCATGGCAAATGGAGCGGAGACCCTCTTCCAAATGTTGTGCCCGCTGCATCTCAGCCTGTGCACACTCACAAGTTAAACCAGTGTGCAGTGTGGCAGCAGCGTGCTCGTGAAGAGATTGTGCCGCCATTGCAGCTGCTAGAGCCGGCCACATGGCTGACCCAGCCAACAAGAACATTGCCTTAGACACTGCCTCCGTGCGGTGATCGGCTGCCTCCTTAAAAGACAGAGACCCCTCCAAGAGAATGGTCATTGCCTTATTCAGACGGGCCACTGGGGGGTCCACCGTTGGGGAAGCCCATCTCTTAGTAAAGCTATCCTCAAAGAGGTAGCGAACGGCAAAGCTTTTAGGAAAAGCAAAGGAATTTGGTGGCCGCGGCCATTCCTTGAACACTGCCTGTTCAAACACCTGATCATAAGGGTAAGCCCTAGGGGACCTAGGGGGTTTAAGTGATCCACAAATATATTAGGACTCATGCGAATGACCTGCTTGGTCAAGCCGAATGGAGTCGCAGATATCAGTGATCAGAGCGGCCACTATCGCTTTATCACGCGAAAAAGGAGCCTCCTGATCACCTTCGCCTTCTGAGGGCAGTTCACCCTCTGATAGGTCCACAGGTGTGACCACTGAGGTGCTTTCTGGATCTGAATCCTCCCCTGAGGAATGAGGGGGGGTGGGCGTTTTTTGGGGCCCCCCGGAACCGGCTCCCCCGCCCGGGGGAAAGAACTTCCCAAATACCGCCCTCAGCTGTTCCAAGGACACCAAGGTTCCCGGGGTGGATTGTTGATCCGCAGGTACACCTGCCATAGCCTTGCCGGCCTCTGACATCCCAGCCTTCCAGCACCCCCACTGTGTGACCACCACCTCTACCCCACCAATCAGCCAGGGAGACCCGGGAGGATTGCACCCACCGCTACAGCACCCAGGGAGAGCCAGCTATACTTGTTGTTTTAAATGCCTCAGCACTGTGACCAGAATGAGCAATTCCACTGCACTTCAAGAGTCTGCACCGTCGTCTGCCAGCCACGTTGTCCAAGTGAAACTGGAAGTACTACTGCCGTTTATATCACTTCCTGTAACATCCAAGAACGACCACTGGGGGCCGCCAGAGGACAGGCTGACAACCACATGTGCTACCAAACAATGGATGCTGCCATCAACACAAGCAGAGCTTATAAAAAAAATGGCGCGGTCAGGGGACGAACGAACGGTGATCCACACTGAAAGGCGGCGAACCGCTTAATACAGCGCTCCGAACGGTCAGTGCAAGGTGCGATACTGCGGGGGGGAGGGGGAGTGGGGGGACGGGAGATAATCCTCAAAGGGGTACAGCCCAGAATCGCCCCACTAACAGGCCCCCACCGGCCGGCTACCACAGAAGCTGCCCAGGTGCCCACTCTCCGCGCCCCTAGGAAGGAAGAGGGGTCTACTCATCAATCCGACAGGCGCAGCAGGTAGCCACCCGGAGCAGACTTACCTCCCCATAGAGAGGCATGCTGCTGGCCAGGCCCCTGGACAGGAACAAGCCAGTCACTGGGTTTTAGCCACTGGCCGCCCGCACGGAACGGGCGCTATGTGGCGGGCCCCCGCTAAGGGTAGCTCGCATAGTGTCGGCTGGACTGGGGAAAGTTTTTGGATTCTCGATATCCTCTATATCACCAGCCAGCTTCTTGATAGCAGTCTTCATCAGAAAAAACTTTAGGAGACCGCAGATCCCATAGGGAACCAGGTCTACTCCTTGCACTAGGCAATTAAAAAACTGATGTGTTATGCAGAGTAGGGGGATTATATGCTAAGGTGAGGACGGCCCCCTCGGAGGGGCCAACCTATGCATTTGTTTTATATTTGCCTAGTCTACTCCTAGTGATATGAGCATAACCCACGTGTCATAAGAAGGCTGCGTCTGTCAGTGAACGGAAGAGTTTTCTTGGCACACTTTGGGCCCCTTAGTACCAATTGAGCATTGCTTAAATGCCACGGCCTACCTGAGTATTGTTGCTGACCATGTCCATCCCTTTATGACTGCAGTGTCCCCATCTTCTGATGGCTCCTTCCAGCAGGATAATGCACCATGTCACAAATCACCTCACCACTGGACAATGAGGTCACTGCACTCCAATGGCCTCCACACTCCCCACATCTCACCACATCTCATCCAATAGAGCACCTTTGAGATGTTGTGGAACGGGAGATTCGCTATCCTGTCAATATGAACCAAAATTTCTGAGGAATGTTTCCAACACCTTGTTGAATCCATGCCATGAAGATTTAAAGTGGATGTAAACCCTCTCTTATACCCAGTGAAGTAAACAGCCTCAGATAATACACAGAAATGAAACAAATCTCCCTACATAAGTTTTACATGTACATCTGCTGTCTTCAGCTTTATATATTCTTTAGAAAGTTCAGATCGTGTTAGAGATTTTCTCTTCCTGTTCAGCACTGAGTGTGAAGTCTGGGCATACAGCCAAAACAGCTGATTGGAGGAAAGGCACACACCCCCTCTCCCCATAGGCAGAGACTCTCAGAACTGTCCTGCTATTTATAGCAACCTCCCCTTTTATCTTGGTTGACAGAGAACCTGTCAGAAGTTATAATGCTGATAACAGAAGAATGGAGCAGGAGAAAGCCACAGGACTTAGTGCTTTGAAGAGAGATAAGAAAACACTGCAGATATATGTGCCCAGCTCAAATTTAATGAATCGGGTTTACATCCACTTTAAGGAAGTTCTGAAGGCAAAAAAAAATGAAGGTGTCCATTTCTACTCAGTTACAACTGATCAAGTCTGAATGGGGGGGGGGGGGGGAGACAGCTCCCATAATGCAACACAACTTGTCTCTGCTCCGCTTTGCGTAAGCTCTGCTGCCAATTACCATAATGGAAGGAGACGGCACAGAATGGAAGGGTTTCAGCTGCCAGGTTTTCTTAGAAGCTTCTCTTTCATTACATTGACAGTGTATATCTCATTGAGGATAATGGGCTGCCAATGCAACAGAACCTCCCAATATGTGGGTGTGGCCTACATTTTGTAACGCAATGCCCTGTACTATTGTGTACTGTGGCATGCTACATTGCAGGGGCACTGCCTTAGTTCATTTAGATGCCATTCAAAGTCAACAGCACTGCAACCTGTGCAAAGTGCATTGCAGTAACGCAGTAGTGTAAATGGGCTCTTACCTTCTGTTCAAGATTTGCAGAAAATTAGGCTGATAATTAAGATTTATTATCTATGGAGTCACATGCATGAGTCATTTACTTTTCAGCTCACCTCTCACAGTTATTAGCGTTTATACCACATGCCCCTCCCTATAAGATTGTAAGCTCTGATGAGCAGCATCCTCCTAACCCTCATTTATTTAATTGTATTGTAACTGTATCGTCTTCCTTTATATTGTAAAGCACTGTGCAAACTGTTGGTGCTATATAAATCCTGTATAATAATAATATTAATATGATCCCTCATTTTATTTTCTACAAATAAATAGTTTTACACCTTTTGCGGTTCAGCGCCATATCTCTCTTTTATATCTTACCACATTTTGTGACAGTAACCTCTAGTCATTTACACATACTGTACACAGGGCCGCCTTCAATATTAATTGGACCCTGGGCAAACATTTTCTTGGACCCTCCCGAATCCAATTAACTATCTGCGGACAGCGAAGTTTCAATCAGCAGCTGCTTTGGGCCCCACAACAATGACTGGGTCCGGGGCAGCTGCCCCTTTTGCCCTGCATTAAAGAAAGCCATGACTGTACACTGCTGCCAGAGTTACACAGAACTAGAACAACATCTAAAAGCTACAGGTCTCTGATCAGCCCTCTCCTGGGGCTATTCATGTGCTATTGTAGCACCATCCCACCACAAGATGCCTCATCTCCTATCTGGACAGTTCACACCACCACGCTGCACTGGTGTGCGCTGAAAGAAAAAAGTACAGCATGCAGTACGTTTTTAGCACAGAGCCATGCAACAAAATCCATTGCCACGTACTGTGCAGCAGCCAATAAAACTTCATAAAATGTCAATATGACATTTAACCACTTCAGCCCCGGAAGGATTTCCCATGTTAGGACCAGAGCACTTTGTGTGATTCGGCACTGCGTCGATTTAACTGACAATTGCGCGGTCGTGTGACATTGTACCCAAACTAAATTGACGTCCTTTTTTTTCCCACAAATAGAACTTTCTTTTGGTGGTATTTGATCACCTCTGCGTCATTTCTGATCACCGCTATAAACAAAAGAAGAGCGACAATTTTGGAAAAAAAAAAAACAATATTTTTTACTTTTTGCTAGAATACATATCCAATAAAAAAATATAAAAAATCTAATTTATTCATCAGTTTTGGCGATTTATATTCTTCCTCATATTTGTGGTAGAAAAAAAAATTGCGATTGGTGTTTATTGATTGGTTTGCGCAAAAGTTGTCGTGTTTACAAACCATGAGAATTAATTTCTAGCGTTTTTACTATTTTTTTTTTTTTACTAGTAATGGCGGCGATCTGCGATTTTTATCGGGACTGCGATATTGCAGCGGACATGTCTGACATTTTTGACACTTTTTTTGGGACCAATGACATTTATACAGCGATCAGAAATGTAAATATCCACTGATTACTGTGCAAATGTCATTGGCAGTGAAGGGGTTAACCTTCAGGGGGAGATCTAGGGGTTAACTGTGTTCCCTAGGCGTGTTCTAACTGTGAGGGGGCTGGGCTGCCAGGGGCACCAGAGATCTAACTGATCCCAGTGACATGGATCAGTAGATCTCTCACATGCCGCCTGACAGAGCGGGGAACCGTCGTGTTTACGTAGTTTTTCTTCTGTGCCAGGCGATCGAGTCCGCTCGAGCAGCGGCCATACTGCTGTAGAGTGCGGCCGACGCGCTCCTGCCCACTAGCCGCCCGTTCATAGACGGCGATTTGCGGGATCGTGCCACTTTGCAGCAGTAAATGTACATGAGCCGGTTGTTAACCGGTTAAATAAAGTTCTTAAAAAAAAATTAAAAAGTGTAATGCGCCACAATTGGTGCATTAAAACTGCTGTCACCCTACTGCACTCCAGCCACTGGTGTGATCCAGCCCTTTAAATAAACTTTGTGCATTTTCCTACTTAAAGTACACGTCCTTTACCTAATAACGTCAGGCGATAAGTAATGTCAACAATTGAGCTGCTAATTCTATCCATACAAAAGTGTCAGTAAACTCAGTTTTACCACTTGTACCTATAGCCTATAACAAGGCTTACTTGTAGGTAAAGTGAATATCTCCTAAACTTGCACAGTTTAGGAGATATTCCAAGTGCATGCAGGCGGTCGGCACATGCACTCTGAAGGTTCAGCTTACCGCGCCTGACGTTCAGAGCCCGTGACGTAGACGACGGCTCCCGCGCGCATGCACAGGAGTGACGTCATCACGCCCCCGGCCACTCATGTAGCTGAAGGACGTGAACCCGAAAGGAAGACCTTCGTTTTAAAGGGATTGTAACGGCAGAAAGTTTTTTTTATCTTAATGCATTCTATGCATTAAAGAGGTTGTAAACCCCCCCGTGTAAATTGTGCCTATAGGTAAGCCTAGAATACCTATAGGTACTTTAAATACATATTTACTGTATACTGCACCGATGAGGTCATCGACGCATGCGCTGTGAACAAACCCCCCCCCCCCGTAACATGACCGGCGGCTCATGCACGGCAGTGATGTCACGCGACTCCAGCCAGTCACAGAGCCGGAGTCCACGGCCCCGGAAGAAAGAGGGGCGAAGATGGATGGGGACGGTGCGGGCTTTGTTTGCAGGTAAGTGTCACAATGTGCTAGTATGTGATGCATACTAGCACATTATGCTTTTACTTTGCCAGGGAAAAAAAAGAAAGAGAAACCCATCAGGGTTTACTTCCTCTTTAAGATAAAAAGCCTTCTATGTGCAGCAGCCCCCCTCATACTTACCTGAGCCCCCTCTCTATCTACATGTTGCCTGAGTGTCTCGTCTGCCCGGAACACCCCTCCTCATTGGATGAGACAGCAGCGCAGCACCATTGGTTCCCGCTGCTGTAAATCAAAATCACTCAGCCAATGAGGAGAGAAAGGAGGCAGGACCAGGCCGCAGCTCCATGTCTGAATGGACACAGGGAGCTGTGACTCGGCTCAGGTGCCCCCATAGCAAGCTGTTTACTGTGGGGGCACTCGGTAGGAGGGAGGGGCCAGGAGCACAGAAGAGAAGAGGAGGATCGGGGCTGCTCTCTGCAAATCCACTGCAACAGAGCAGGTAGGTATAACACGTCGGTTATTTTTTAAACAAAAAAGACGAGACTTTACAATCACTTTAGGGGATCTCTGCAATGAATACTAGCACATTATGACATAGCCTTGCAGGGGAATTTTTTTTTCTTTAACTGCGGTTTACTACCGCTTTAGAGTAGACATAAAGGCTACAGCATAAACCAACGTATGATGCCTCCCCATTCCCCCGCACACATTTCCTAATAAGCTGCAGTACAAATACGTTTTTAAAATAATTTTTTCTGCAGTCACGTGACCACAAAGCTCCAGATCCTGTATGTAATATGTGCAGGGGCCCATAACGGGGCTGAATTACACAGAGCGGTGACATCACCCACCAGTGCTCATTGCTCTAGGCGTTGTCGGAGGGAAGGTGAGTTCCCTACCACTAGCTGCACAGAAAGGAATAGGAATTGGAGCTTTACCTTCACATGACCAATGAAATAAAAAAAAAGCTTTTTACATTCACATTCCAGTTTATTAGAAAATGTATGCGGGGTAATAGGGAGGCGTTATTTTAAAGTTTAGCCTTTCCATCTGCAAAGAATTAGCAGCTCATTGATTGACATTACTCTTTGCCTGGCGTTGCTCTTCTAAGGCAAATGACGTATAAAGAGTAATGTTATCATTTTGCCTCTCGCTGGCCCCTTTAGGAAAAATGGGAATATACAGGGTATAAATTATCACTCAAAATCACGATTATGCCCAAGAGACAAAGCCAAAGGAATTCAAAACACGTGGAACACTAAATAAACTCATATGTGCTTATTTAACTAAAAAAAAAAGCGCAGAGATGTTTTAGAAGACATGATTAGCAACCAGACAGAGCTCAAACCTCCTAGGCATAAGAAATTATGTGAGCGGTTTAACCACTTGAATACCGGACGTTTATACCCCCTTCCTGCCCAGACCAATTTTCAGCTTTCAGCGCTCTCACACTTTGAATCTCAATTACTCTCTCATGCTACACTGTACCCAAACAAAATTTGTATCATTTTTTTCACACAAATAGAGCTTTCTTTTGGTGGTATTTAAGAACCTCTGGGTTTTTTATTTTTTGCGACATAATTGAAAAAAGTGCGAAAATTTTGAAAAAAAAACACTTTTTTTTAGTTTCTGTGATAAAATTTTGCAAATAAGTAATTTTTGTCCATAAATTTTGGCCAAAACCTATACTGCTACCTATCTTTGGTAAAAATAACCCAAATAAGTGTATATTATTTGGCCTGTGTGAAAGTTATAGAGTCTACAATCTATGGTGCCAATCATTGAAAATTGATCACACCTGATGCACTGATGGCCTATCTCATTTCTTGAGGCCCTGAAATGCCAGGACAGTACAAATACCCCCCAAATTACCCCTTTTTGAAAAGTAGACATTCCAAGGTATTTAGTAAGAGGCATGGCGAGTTTTTTGAAGTTGTACTTTTTTCCCACAATTCTTTGGAAAATTAAGAAATTATTATTATTTATTTTTTTTTGCACAAAATTGTCAAAACAACAAGTTATTTCTCACACACAGCATATGCATACTTCCAATTACACCCCAAAATACATTCTGCTACTGTCCCCGAGTATGGCGATACCACGTGTGAGACTTTTTCACAGCCTGGCCACATAGAGAGGTCCAACATGCAGGGAGCACCGTCATGCATTCTAGGAGCAGAATTTTCACATCTAATTTCCTAACGACCTATTACACTTTTGAAGGCCCTGGAGCACCAGGACAATGG
>BLSH010424777.1:146098-174744 GCA_018402905.1 Glandirana rugosa
CACGCGCCCCTTATAACCCAAACCTGAAAGTGGAGGCCCGCATGTCGTTGTGTGCCGGGAATGCCCTCGGACCGTTTAGTTTACGGTCAGAATCAAACGCAATGTGGACACACCGACGCGGGAAAGTTCAAACCCATGTGCGGTCGTGTACGAGGACCTTATCGTCCTCCCACCGGTCAATCTCCTCTCGAACCTATACTACGATGCAGTATAGGGACGGTAAGGATTTAGACGAGGTCACGGCGGTAGTGACCCGGGTACTACGATAATTAGGTTGGAACTGGCCAAATGAGACACGTATACACTGTCCGCATTGATCTTGGAGGTACAGGTGTAACGCAAACTAAGACTGGCATTTGATTTGCCAGGCTCCCGTAAGGGCCGTGTGTTGCTGTACGCCCGGAGGTGAAAGTCCAAACCCAATATTCCCCGCGCACAGGTTCATGGAAATGGCTGTAGTGATGCTGGGTGCTGTAATGACCACCGGCTGGAAACTGTAGACAATCAGGGTGAAGAAATGTCGTCCGCACACCAAGGATTCCTTGGAAGGATCCAAAGCTTTATTCTCATAGTCACACGGAACAGATATGGCAACGTTTCAGAACAACACAGGGCCCCTGCTCAGGCTAACAACGAGGTGAAAGGACGCAGCTACGCAGGCCCAACACTGCAGAAGCCCCCCTCTCTTATATCAATTCCCCCTTGCATCAGTGCCCCCAGCCCCCTTACAATAGTGTCTTCTTTGCATCAAGGCCCCCCTTAAATCAGTGTCCCCACTTACTTCAGAGCCCTACCTTAAACCAGTTCCTCCCTTCAGATCAGTGTCTCCTCATATCAATTCTCCATCTTACATCAGTGACCCCCTTACATCAGTGTTCCCCTCACAATAGTGCCTTCCTTGCATCAGAGCACCCCCTTACATCAATGTGCCCTCACCGCCTTTACATCAGTTTGCCCCCCTACCTTAACCAACATGGTTGTAGCAGCACAGCATTAGCAGAGAGGCAGAGCAAGTGTGATTGGGGAAGTTCTGTATTCCTCCAGGAGCTGGGGAGTGGAGCAAACAAGTGATGCGTTGTAGGGCGACAGCGGTCCTAGCAACCAAGGAGTTGTGCAGGGTTTTATAGCCCTCTCTTAGGCAGTGCAACCAGCCATAGTAACAGAGAAGGGATCTTTCAGCTGCAACTCAAAGATCGGTTCTATGTAGCGAGAGCTCAGTGATTGCTGGGACTGTCCTACATTCAGTGTATAGAGGAGGAAGTGATCCTCCAGCACACACAACACACACGGGGGTTCTATATTAAAGCTGGAGAGTGCAAAATCTGGTGCGGCTCTGCATAGAAACCAATTAGCTTCCAGTTTTTTTTTTGCCAAAGCTTAATTGAATAAGCTGAAGTTAGAAGCTGATTGGCTATCATTCACAGCTGCACCAGATTTTGCACTCTCCAGTTTTAGCCCTCGTTCACATTGGAGCGACTTGGCATGCCATTTGACAGGTCAAATTCGCATGACAAGTCGCACCCTATTGCCAGCAATTGCACTGTTCAAACCTTCTTTCGTCCTAGCCCAGCTCTCATCTGTTGATGTGGAGGAGGAAGGATCAGGCAGGCTATGATCTTCTCCTGGTCCTAGAAGAAGATGAACCATGGTCACCCGTGGAAGGGCTAATTTGGCTCGCTCTTTCATAATGAGCGCACAAAATTTCTCGGGAAGGCTGCAAAGCACACCGATAGTTGGTATCCTCTGCCACTCACACTTTCCCTTTCAGCAGCCCCCTCATGGCTGCCAGAAGTGTGGATCTTGGGGGCGGCTGGAGGATGAAGTTGCGGACTGCCACTCAATAAGAGAACAGCACAGGCAGCTGGAGCTCTGCACTGGCAGGACGGTTAAGGGGGAGAGAGAACACAGCCTGCACTGGAGTGGACCAGAGTGCACCAGGGTCTGACCACACTGTCCAGTGCTCTTGTTAATCTAGGAGACTTGGTCAGACAAGCTTACTTTGTAATAGACTGGAGTGCACCAGAGTTCTACCATACTGTCTAGTGTTTTCTGCAATCTAATACACCTGGTCAGCCAAGCCACTTTTTGTCCCAGCCAGTGGACCCCTGAGATGACTGGTGTGGCCTTTACCCAGCTTTGCCAGCATAGAGCACTGGAGAGGACCAGAGTGCACCAGAGTCTGACCACACTGTCCAGTCCTCTCTGTAATCTAAGAGACCTGGTGAGGCATGCCCCTTTTTTCTCCAGCACTGTGGATACCTGAGATGACTGCTGTGACCTTTACTCAGACAGTCAGCATAGACCACCGGAGAGGGCCAGAAGGCACCAGAGTCTTATAACAATGTCCAGTTCCCCTTTCTTCTCCAGCATTGTGGATACCTGAGATGACTGCTGTGACCTTAAACCTGGACACACAATATACAATTTTTGTTCAATTTCCTTTAGATCTACCTTCAACTATACACAGTGTGCACAATTATTAGGCAAGTTGTATTTTCGAGGATTCATTTCATTATTGAACAACTACAGTGCTCTTGATCAATCCAAAATGTTAATAATCCTCAAAGTTGAATATTTAAGAGGGTAAACATAAGATTTTGGCTTTCTTAGAGGAATATCTGTGTGCAGAATTATTGGGCAACTATTAGGCTCCTTTCACACAGTCGTTCTGTTCAGGTCTGCCTGTCCGTTTTCCAGGCGGACCTCAGCAGGTGCTCCATGCACTTCTATGGAGCGACGGATGTCAGCAGTGACATGTCCACTGACACCCGCCGCTCTCCGATCCGCTCCTCTACCGTGAAGCCCGGCGGATGGAAACCCTATTTTCTCGTCTGTCCGTTTTCATCCGGTCTCTCCACAGCGGAGAGCGGGGCTCTGACAGGTCCGTCCCTGCACAGTGAGCGGAGACAGATCTGTCATCCGCTGGCTCAGCGGGGATCAACGGATCGATCCTCACTGAGCAAAGCAGAGGCTGCACACGGCCGTGTGAAACCAGCCTTATGCCCCGTACACACGATCCGAAAATCGGACAACAGATCGTCTGTTTTTTTTTTTTGCATGCTAATCTCAGATCAAATCGGAAGAGTGTACTAAAGTCACGAATATTCTCGTACGACAGAATAAAAAATCTGAAGTGATGTCATGTGTTGTAGTGTATTTGTATTGTATTGTCGGACGACAACTGTACTGATTAAACCATGCGATCAAAATTTTCATGCTTGTCCGATCGAATATTATCTGATGAACTGTCATGATTGGCTCTCGTAAGCTGTGTACTAACGATCCAATTATCGTACGATCGCATGAGGTATTTTTCGTCCGATTTTCGGATCGTGTGTACGGGCCATTAGTGTGCAAAATTGTTATACAACTAAATGAAAAATGAAAATGTTTCCCATCTCACTTTATTTATTTATTTATTTTCATCTGATAAAGTGAGAATGATAAACAAATTCATATTTACAAATAAAAATTTCTGACATTACAAAAAAAAAAAAATCAGTGACCAGTATGGCCACCCTTCTTTTCAGTAACAGTCATAAGCCTTTCATTCAAAGAGTTTGTCCTTTTTTGATCTGTTGGCAACTTTTTGTGCAGCAGCAACCACAGCCTCCCAGACACCGTTGAGAGGTGTACCGTTTTCCTTCACCGTAAATCTCCTGTTTAAGAAGGGCTCACAAGTTCTCAATAGGGTTTAGGTCAGGTGAGGAAGGAGGCCATGTCATTATTCTTTCATCTTTAAAGCCTTTACTGGCTAGCCACGCAGTGGAGTACTTTGATGAATGCGATGGAGCATTGTCCTGCATAAATATTATGGTCTTCTTGAAAAATGCAGACCTTTTCCTGTACCACTGCTTGAAGAAAGTGTCTTCTAAAAACTGGCAGTAGGTTTGGGAGTTGATTTTGATTCCATTTTCAACCCAAAAAGGTCCAACTAGCTCATCTTTAACAATACCAGCCCATACCAGTACACCACCTTCACCTATACCAGCTCATACCAGTACACCACCTTCACCTATACCAGCCCATACCTGTGCGCCACCTTCACCTATACCAGCCCATACCAGTACGCCACCTTCACCTATACCAGCCCATACCAGTACGCCACCTTCACCTATACCAGCTCATACCAGTACACCACCTTCACCTATACCAGCTCATACCAGTACACCACCTTCACCTATACCAGCCCATACCACCTCCACCTTGCTGGCATCTGAGTGGAAATGGAGCTCTGTGCCCATTACTGAGCCAGCCACAGGCCCATCCATTTGGTCACGCTCATCTCATCAGTTCATAAAACCATTGAAAAATTTGTCTTGATGTTTCAACTTACGTGTCTTGTTCGGTGGTGATCAGCTTTCAGCCTTCCTTACCTTGGCCATGACCCTGAGCACTGAACACCTTGTACTTCTGGGCACTCCAGGTAGGTTGCAGTTCTGGAATATGACAACACTGGAGGCTAATGCATTCCTGGTAGCTTCAAGTATCATTCTTCTCAAATCTTTGGTAATTTGCGTCTTTTCTCTCAACAAGTTTCTTGAGACCCTGTTGACTATTTGCAACAAAACATTTGATGGTTTTGTGATCACGCCCCAATATCTTAGCAAATTCAAGAGTGCTGCATCCCTCTAAGAAAACTTTTTACAATTTTTGACTTTCCAAGTCAGTGGAATTTCTTTTTTTGACCCATTTTGCCTGAAAAAAGAAGCTGCCTAATAATTATGCACACCTTGATATGGGGTGTTCATCTCCTTAGGCCACACCCTCCCTCATTACACAAATACACATCACCTGATAAGCTTAAATCCAATAAGTATTCACGTTTATACAAGTTGGAGTTGGACAATATGCATAAAAATTTGGATTTGCTCAAAATACTCACTTGCCTAATAATTGTGCACACGGTGTGCAGTGCAAGGGCCTGCCTGAATGCATACAATTTGAAAGTGTTTAGGTTTGAACTCATATTATATGGTTTTGGTAAATCTAAAGGAAAGTTGGAGAAGACAATTGTGTACAAATTGTATAGTGTGTAGCCAGCTTTAACTCAGGCAGCCAGCATAGAGCACTGGAGAGGACAAGAGCACACCAGAATCTGATAACACTGTCCGGTTCCCCTTCTTTTTCAGCAATGTGGATACCTGAGGTGACTGTTGTGACCTTTACTCAGACAGCCAGCATAGAGCACAGAAAGGACCAGAGTGCACCAGCATCTGAGAACGCTGTCAAGTGCCCCTTTCTTTCTGTGGATACCTGAGGTGACTGGTGTGACCTTTAATCAAACAGCCAGCATAGAGCACTGGAGAGGACCAGAGTGCACCAGAGTCTGATAACAATGCCCAGTTCCCCTTCTTTTTTAGCAATGTGGATACCTGAGATGACTGATGTGACCTTTACTCAGGCAGCCAGCATAGAGCACTGGAGAGGACCAGAGTGCACCAGCATCTGATAATGCTGTCCAGTGCCCCTTTCTTTCTGTGGATACCTGAGGAGACTGGTGTGACCTTTAATCAAACAGCCAGCATAGAGCACTGGAGAGGACCAGAGTGCACCAGAGTCTGATAACAATGCCCAATTCTTTTTTAGCTTCTTTTTTAGCAATGTGGACACCTGAGGTGACTGGTGTGACCTTTAATCAAACAGCCAGCATAGAGCACTGGAGAGGACTGGAGAAGACCAGAGTGCACCAGAGTCTGATAACAATGCCCAGTTCCCCTTCTTTTTTAGCAATGTGGATACCTGAGATGACTGGTGTGACCTTTACTCAGACAGCAAGCATAGAGCACTGGAGAGGACCAGAGAGCACCAGAGTCTGATAACGCTGTCCAGTGCCCCTTTCTTTCTGTGGATACCTGAGGAGACTGGTGTGACCTTTAATCAAACAGCCAGCATAGAGCACTGGAGAGGACCAGAGTGCACCAGAGTCTGATAACAATGCCCAATTCTTTTTTAGCTTCTTTTTTAGCAATGTGGACACCTGAGGTGACTGGTGTGACCTTTAATCAAACAGCCAGCATAGAGCACTGGAGAGGACTGGAGAAGACCAGAGTGCACCAGAGTCTGATAACAATGCCCAGTTCCCCTTCTTTTTTAGCAATGTGGATACCTGAGATGACTGGTGTGACCTTTACTCAGACAGCAAGCATAGAGCACTGGAGAGGACCAGAGAGCACCAGAGTCTGATAACGCTGTCCAGTGCCCCTTTCTTCTCCAGCACTGTGGACACTTGAGATGACAGATGTGTTACTTTACTTTACAGCCAGCATATAGAACTGGAGTGTAAGAAACAATTGAAGGTCCTCTAATAGACAAAAAATATATATTTTAAGGCATTTCTAAACATATTTAATAAATCACCATCTGTACAAGACAGTATGTAGAGTAAAAAGGACTCTAACAATGATTTCCTATGGACATAGGGAAGAGTTGGGGTGATCCGCCAGGTGTAGAAGGAGGTAAAACGATTGAAAAGTTGTATTTTACAACTGATCTCATTCTAATTCTTAGACCTTGGAACCCCGGTGTCAGTCCCGGAAAAGTCAGGACAGGTGTCAGCACTGATCTATGAACACAGGTCAGCATACAACATCCACCGAGTGTTTCCTGGACCAAGGAAATTCTGTTCAGCTGTCCCACAACCCATCCATGCCAAAGAGCTCTACAACAATTATCTTTGTGGTGGAAACATCTGCTGCAGGAAGCTAATCTGATACACTGTAACCTCCCATGATGCCTTGCTAAAGCAGCTGCTGGGTGTAGAGGGATGGAGGACAGTGTTTTAACCCCTTCAGTGACAGCCTCCAGAGAGAGACAACTGTTTTTTTTTTTTAATTCATTGCCTACACCTAAATATTTGACTTTTTTCATTGTTCTTTTTCATCTACAGCTTTATCAATGCCCCCTCTAGTGGCTATCTCTATGAAAGGCAGTGCAATCAGCACCGACAGTGCAATCTGTAACACCACCTGTGAGCCAACTGGAAAGGCATTTTGTTAACAAAACAGCATTTCAAGAACTCTGCGATCACCACTGTAACATTCACTCATTATACACTGCCCTTTAAAAAGGACACCATTATCCAAATGCTGCATTGCTCTTTTAAATATAAACATAGAACACCTTATAAGGCCGGCTACATTGATTATATACATTCACCAGCCACTTTATTAGGTACACCTGTTCAGTTGCTTGGTAATACAAATCGCTAAGCAGCCAATCACATGGCAGCAACTCAATGCATTTAGGCATCTAGATGTGGAGAAGACGACTTGCTGAAGTTCAAACCAAGCATCAGAACGGGGAAGGGGATTTAAGTGACTTTGAAGGTGGCATGGTTGTTGGTGCCAGACGGGCTGGTCTGAGTATTTCAAAAACTGCTGATCTACTGGGATATTCATGCACAACGATCTTTCGAGTTTACAGAGAATGGTCAAAAAAAGAGAAAATATCCAGTGAGTGGCAGTTGTGTGGATGAAAATGCATTATTGATGTCAGAGGAGACTGGGCAGACTGGCTCCAGATGATAAAAAAAGGCAACAGTAACTCAAATAACCACTTGTTACAACCACGGTATGCAGAATACCATCTCTGTATGCACAACATTGAACCTTGAAGCAGATGGGCTACAGCAGCAGAAAACCACACCGGGTGTTATTCCTGTCAGCTAAGAACAGGAAACTGAGGCTACAATTAGCACAGGATCACCAAAATTGGATAATAGAAGATTGGAAAAATGTTGCCTAGTCTGATGAATCTCGATTTCAGCTGCAACATTCAGATGGTGGGGTCAGAATCTGGCGTAAACATGAAAGCATGGATCCATCCTGCCTTGTATCACCGGTTCAGGCTGGTGGTGGTGGTGGTGGTGGTGTGATGGTGTGGGGGATATTTTCTTGGCACACTTTGGGCCACTTAATACCAATTGAGCATTGATTAAACGTCACGGCCTACGTGGGTATTGTTGGTGACCATGTCCACCCCTTTATGACTGCAGTGTCCCCATCTTCTGATGGCTCCTTCCAGTAGGATAATGCACCAGGTCACAAATCATCTCACCACTGGACAATGAGGTCACTGCACTCCAATGGCCTCCACACTCCCCACATCTCAATCCAATAGAGCACCTTTGGGATGTGGTGGAATGGGAGATTCGCATCATGGATGCTCAGCCAACAAATGTGCAGCAACTGCGTGTTGCCATCATGTCACTATGGACCAAAATCTCAGAGGAACGTTTCTAAAAAAACCTTGCTGAATCTATGCCAAGAAGAATAATTAATAAGGCAGTTCTGAAGGCAAAAGGGTAGGACTTGGCACTAGCAAGGTGTACCTAATAAAGTGGCCGGGGAGTGTAGATGTAAACTCATGGTAGCAAAAGAATGCCTCCAACTTTCTGTTTCCTCTGCCAGCCCTTCCATTTCAGAGACACAATCTTGCTTCAAGGCTGCTATAAAACCAAAAGAGCTCCCTGCTGTTTTTCTAATTGAATTAGAACCATCTATCACAAAAAGGACAGAGCTGAAACCTGTGGAAAACAAAAGATGTAGATTCTGTAAATCTTCCCCTCCCCTCTACACAGCTCAGTCAGACCTAACCACAGTGCATTGTAATAGTGTGTGGTACAGTATATAGCTATACATGGATGGAACATGGAAGCCCCACAGATCTCAGATCTGTAGATGAAGGTTCTCCAGAAGGAACATGGAAGCCCCACAGATCTCAGATCTGTAGATGAAGGTGCTCCAGAAGGAACACGGAAGCCCCACAGATCTCGGATCTGTAGATGAAGGTGCTCCAGAAGGAACACGGAAGCCCCACAGATCTTGGATCTGTAGATGAAGGTGCTCCAGAAGGAACATGGAAGCCCCTCAGATCTGCAGATGAAGGTGCTCCAGAAGGAACACAGAAGCCCCACAGATCTCGGATCTGTAGATGAAGGTGCTCCAGAAGGAACATGGAAGCCCCACAGATCTTGGATCTGTAGATGAAGGTGCTCCAGAAGGAACACGGAAGCCCCTCAGATCTGTAGATGAAGGTGCTCCAGAAGGAACACGGAAGCCCCTCAGATCTGTGGATGAAGGTGCTCCAGAAGGAACACGGAAGCCCCACAGATCTCAGATCTGTAGATGAAGGTGCTCCAGAAGGAACACGGAAGCCCCACAGATCTCGGATCTGTAGATGAAGGTGCTCCAGAAGGAACACGGAAGCCCCACAGATCTCGGATCTGTGGATGAAGGTGCTCCAGAAGGAACACGGAAGCCCCACAGATCTCGGATGTATAGATGAAGGTGCTCCAGAAGGAACATTGAAGCCCCATAGAGCCTGGATCTGCAGATGAAGGTGCTCCAGAAAGAACATTGAAGCCCCATAGAGCCTGGATCTGCAGATGAAGGTGCTCCAGAAAGAACATTGAAGCCCCATAGATCTTGGATCTATAGATGAAGGTGCTCCAGAAGGAACATTGCAGTCCCATAGATCTCGGATCTATAGATGAAGGTGCTCCAGAAGGAACATTGCAGCCCCATAGATCTCGGATCTGCAGATGAAGGTGCTCCAGAAGCCATGTGTGTTTATTTGCTCTGCTTATAAAGTAATGATTGGGTCAGAGGTCAGCGCTCTTTCAACAACACATGCTCTGCTCTCAGAATAGCTCAGCCACTTGTAATATAAGATACGGGGACTGTGTTCCCCAGCCTTATCTCATTGGGAATGAAGCAGCTCTGTCTGGCGCCGGTTAAAAAAAAAAAAAAAAAAAAAAGGAGCCGTTGATACTGAAATAACCAAGGTATCATGGTAACCTGGGTATTTCCCTAAATCCTTTTGTTTTTAATGTATTTTACCTGGAAGAGGTTGGGAAGATGTGGGACCTCAGACAACTGAAGCAGATGTAAGTACTGTGTACTTTAGTTTAGTGAACCTTTCCATCCACTAAGCATGTAAAACATAATGGTACCTTCATAATCCATTTATCAGCAATTTCAAATAATTTCCTTCTAGCCCCTTAAAGCAGAACTTAACCTGGCCCCCGTCCCAGTTTTTTTTTTTTTTACCCCAGCTTACTGGGTGGTCTATTGTATATATTTCAGATACTCGCCCACCCAGAGGATCCGGCGTTATCCTGCCACTGCTAGGTCCCGTACCACCATGTTGCCTGTGATGTCATCAAGAGGCCCATCAGCTCTTCCGGGTTGATGTGGTGCTAGGCATGCCCCCTTCCTCCTTTCTGAATGAAGGGCTATGCCTCCTGGGATACGTGACATGCATATCCCAGGAGGCACAGTGAGCACTCTGCACAGCATTCACCTAGGCGAGTGACGTACAATGGAGCGGGGCTGCATGCTTTCTTAAAAAAAGGTAAATAAAAAGAACAAAAAAAAAAGGGCGCTATTCATGTACCAGGTGGGAGGAAGGGTGGATGGGAGGAAAGTTCCCTCACAGGGGGACAATCTGCTTCATCTTGCGGCCTAAAAGCCCCCATAGATGGTTCAAAATTCAGCTGACTCCGGCTGAAGTGGCCAAGATTTGAGTCGTGGGTGGTCAGCTTGGAAACAGAAAAGTGACGGCAGAAAAAGACTGTGTAGTCCATGGAGTCTGCCCCTTTTTATTTATTTTTTTATTTGTTTTTTTTTTGTCTTTTTGTTTGTTTGTTTTTTGTTTTCACATTAACCTTGTTGTCTGACTATACATTTATGTTTATCCTAAGCATGTTTGAAGCCATTTACTGTTGACTGTCTAACAACCTCTGTTGCAGTGGATGGCAGTCAGACACAGTCATTGTTTTGGTGAAACCCTTGGCAGCTATTGTTTTTCGGACAACCACAGCATCGGCGGCTGTCTGATCACTCAAATAGTGACTGCATCTGATTGGACGGATTCACCGTTCAGCCAACAATTTTTCATCCAGCTCCTTTGATTTTTCGATTGAAGTTTGACAACCTGGATGGTTCCAACTGAGCTATAGACAGCTCGAATTTCAGCTGATTCAGCCGTAATCTGATTAAATTTGAGCTTTGTATGGCCAACTTTACACTGTCTACCAACAGCTAAACGTTCAGCTCTTGCCACTCCATTGGCCATTGACACGCTGACTGTTACAGGAGGGGCAAACCTGTCTGGGCTGTGATTGACAGCTTGGTTTCACCTTCCTCATGTGTGAGTGGCAAGATGGTGGCCCTCGATGAGGGAACAGTAACTTTCGGCCTACCGAAGAAATAGGACGTCCTACGTTGTACAGCCCCAGGCGCATGAGGCCTACTTCAAAGATTATTAATTGAATGCAGAAGAAGTTAAGTGCAAGGAGCTCATGTGAACATAGCCTAAATGTAACCAAATTGTCACTTCCTGGCACTTAGCACAAATCCCTCAGCCTCCTCCGACTTGTAGCCATGGAATGGCCTCTTGGTACCCAATAACGTTACATCCCGGAATGCAAGGGGTGCACTTCAGTGGCTCTCTGTTAGCTGCAGAAGCCAGGGGAGTAACTGGAACCCCAACTAGACTGGATGGTCAACCACAACAGGCTAATAACATTTGGGCCTGTTTCTAAAAAATCCCTTCCAGGCCAGTTCAGTACTTCATAATTACACATTTTATCCAGAAACAGATGACAGAGAAATACAGATAAGGAAATGTGTAATGAGGTAACATGCAAGGGGTATCTTCAAACCACAATACGGGCCCCTGGTGGTGACACTTTAATTGCTGACCCACAACTACAGCCGTATTTATTATTCCAGCTGCCGAAGTAAGCCATGGTATTGTCCTAACGAATGCCTCTTGTCATTGTAATGTGGGGAGAGATCAGTCAGTGAATGGACCGCAGCGGCAAAACGTTATTACCCAGCTGATGACACATTATGGCGAGGCCAGGCCACTTCCTATGGCTCTGTCCCAAAACCACACTTTACAGGAGAATTTAACTTCATGATATTTGTGACCACAGTGCGTAACGCAACATCAGAAGATCATTGTAGAAAACGTACAGGCCTTTCTCTGGAAAAAAAGAGCTGACGTTTTATGTAGTAGCTGGGTCTTAGTCAGAATCACAATGGAATATAAATTCCTAAGATGTAGATGAACTTCACTCATCAGTGGACCGAGAATAAAAAGAAAACATGCAAATTAGTGTGCCGTACCTATGGACGAGAGAGGAGAAGCAATGCAGGTGTTGTCTCAAAGGAAACAGTGACTAGATGAAAAGAGACATCCAGCACAACCAACTTTGCCCCCAGCAGGCCCAGTCGTGGCAAGGGGCATTCTCCAATGTCTGTAGGTACCTTCAGTCCTCTCAGATGCTCTCTGAGTTGGATACATAAGATATATATATACTGCATATCAACGCACATCCACATACACTATATCACCAAAAGTATTGGGGTGCCACACACATGAACTTTAATGGCATGTCAGTCTTAGTCTGTAGGATTCAATATTGAGTTGGCCCACCACTTGCAGCTATAACAGCTTCAATTCTGGGAAGGCTGTCCACAAGGTTTAGGAGTGTCTATGGGAATGTTTGACCTTTCTTCCAGAAGCCCATTTCTGAGCTAAGGTACTAATGTTGGACGAGAAGGCCTGACTCACAGTCTCTGCTCTAATTCATCCCAAAGGTGATATATCGAGTTGTGATCAGGACTCTGTGCAGGCCAGTCAAGTTCTCCTACCCCAAACTCGCTTATCCATGTCTTTATGGACCTTGCTTTGTGTACTGCGGCGCAGTCAACTTGGAACAGGAAGGGGTCATTCCCAAACTGTTCCCACAAAAGTTGGGAGCATGAAATTGTCCAAAATGTCTTGGTGTGCTGACAACTTAAGAGTTCCCTTCACTGGAACTAAGGAGCCAAGCTCAACCCCTAAAAAACAAGTCCACATCAAAAAACTCCCTTCCACCAAATGATTTGGACCAGTGCACAAAGCAAGGTCCATAAAGACATGGATGAGCGAGTTTGGGGTGGAGGAACATGACTGGCCTGCACAGAGTCC
Organism: Glandirana rugosa; assembly: GCA_018402905.1. Taxonomy (NCBI): domain Eukaryota; kingdom Metazoa; phylum Chordata; class Amphibia; order Anura; family Ranidae; genus Glandirana; species Glandirana rugosa. The sequence continues at coordinate 159,083 of BLSH010424777.1, forward strand.
TGACCTCAATCCGATAGAACAACCTTTGGGATGAATTAGAGTGGAGACCGCGAGCCAGGCCTTCTTGTCCAACATCAGTGTCTGTCCTCACAAATGCTCTTCTGGAAGAATGGTCAAACATTCCCATAGACACTCCTAAACCTTGTGGACAGCCTTCCCAGAAGAGTTGAAGCTGTTATAGCTGCAAAGGGTGGGCCAAGTCAATATTGAACCCAACGGACTAAGACTGGGATGCCATTAAGTTCATGAGCATGTAAAGGCAGGCGTCACAATACTTTTGGTAATATAGTGTACAATACTGTTTTCAGTGGCTAAGCATCCAATCACCATGCCTGGCTGTTGTCACATGGGCAACATGCCCAGCAGTATACAAGTGAGGACCAAAGGGTATGGTCATTATGGGATCTTTGGTGGCTCAGCAGGGGTCGGGGTGGTGGACAGGAAGGTTATTCTAGGCAACAGACCACACCATTTACTTCAAATGGAACCTGTACTGTGGGATACATCAGTATGAAACCAACATGCAGCCAGTGAAGTTAAAGCGGTAGTAAACCCGCTGACAGAATTAAAAATAAAAAAAAATCCTGCAAGAAAATCGCATAATATGTTAGTATGCATCGCATACTAACATATTATGAAATACTTACCTTAGAACGAGGCCCCCGATGCCCGAGTCGGTCAGCGCTAAGGACGCTGACATCTTTGTCCTCTTCTGTCTTCCGGGTACGCGGCTCCGGCGCTGTGAGTGGCCGGAGCCGCGTGACGTCACTCCCGCGCATGCGCGCGGGAGCTCTTCGCACCGGCAGCCAGCTCTGAGATGCCGGCCGTCTCGGCCGGATCGTCAGAGCGCATGCGCCGCTAATGTCAGCGGCTGCATGCAGGGCGAATATCTCCTGAACCATGCAGGTTTAGGAGATATTCTTTTTACCTACAGGTAAGCCTTATTATAGGCTTACCTGTATGTAAAAATTGATTTTAGGGTTTACTACCGCTTTAAACTGAAATCAGAATTCCTGTGTATCACTACTCCCCCCAAGAGCCGCTTGGAAATTTGGGTTCTCTGTTCTGCGCCTCGACTCCAAGAACAACCTTAGCCCCTCTGACACCTGGTTGAATGAAAGTCATTGCAAGCACTTATAAGAACACAAGTATAGATACCTTTAACTCAGTTATAAATTAATACCAGGAAAAAGATACAAGACCGCTTAGTTAGTGGTAAATTAAATCAATATATTGGTAGGGGTTAGAAAAAAAAGGTCATTTGAGCATAATGGAGCGCACAGAAGGTAGGTTCAGACATAGTCTGCTAGCCAGTATAATCACTATGCCAAGGTAACTTAGTAAAGAGTTCTGTACCACTAGAATGAAATCAACACATAAATCAGCAAAGTCAGCAATAAACAGTGCAAATAAGCATTAACTGCAATGTGAATAATAATACTATAACTTGTCTACTGTACACTAGGAGATTGGCTAGAATATGGTGCAATGTCCTCCTAGAAGTACCTCTTAGCATAAACAGTAGGTAAAGGTCTCTGTGTAGCAGCTGTAAAGGGACAGTCTTTAATCCTAACACAGCTGGCTAGCGTTGGTGCCCAGTTGTACTGTTGATGCACATCACAATAATCTCAATCAACCCTGCAGGCAGCAATAAGGCTACTAAATGGCTGTATAGTCAGTTCCTAAAGGGCTTAGTGCCAGTGCACACGGGGGCGACTTGTCAGGCGATCTAGCCGCCTGACAAGTTGCGCTCCATGCAGTATAATGGAACCGTTCTAATAGGAGCGACTCAAGGAAAAGGTTCCTGTACTACTTTGGGGCGACTTCAGAGTGACTGAAGTCGTGCTGTACGGAGCGGCTTCAAAGTCGGATGAGAATCGAGCAACTTTGAAGTTGCCCCTGTGTGAACCAGCACTTAGTCTCTCTAGCAGCAGATAGTACATCCCTATAGTAGCAGCAGCTCACCAGTCCCAGCGATGTTGCAGCTCACCAGTCCCAGTGACCTAGCAGCTCACCAGTCCCAGCGACGTAGCAGCTCACCAGTCCCAGCGACGTAGCAGCTCACCAGTCCCAGCGACGTAGCAGCTCACCAGTCCCAGCGACCAAGCAGCTCACCAGTCCCAGCGACCTAGCAGCTCACCAGTCCCAGCGACCTAGCAGCTCACCAGTCCCAGCGACCTAGCAGCTCACCAGTCCCAGCAACGTAGCAGCTCACCAGTCCCAGCGACGGAGCAGCTCACTAGTTCCAGGGATGTTGCAGCTCACTAGCCAGTTGCACACAGCAATTGGTTCATTCTCTGCTCTGTGTGCAGGTGACTGGCTGTTGTCACATTTGGACTTAGCACTCCAGATCCCGCTCAGGCTGCTGTTATGCACCCTCGTGGCAAGAGAGAAGCTATTCAGCTATCTGCAGCCTGAGAAATACAGCTTTTTTCTCCACCTAGCTCCCACTAAGGACTGTAGATCAATGGTCCATAAGAATCCATAGCATTCCTGAACTTCAATTGCCACATTCCATGGTGGCCAGCATAGAGGTCTCTATAAATTCTTTAGGCATGTTGAGCCCCCTACTAGTTGGAGGCAGGTCCAGCATGAACAGTTCAGTAAACACATAGAGAGCAGCTGCAGCCAGTGTTTCTCTCGCTGTCATTCTTAGCCAAGCACCTGGTTACACCTGATTTTTCCCTCCCGTGCTGGGTTAGTGGCTCTGAAAAAACTGAAGCCTATGGATCAAAATGACAGCCAGAGGGAAGGAGTTGCCAGCAACAGCAGCTGGTGTATTTCTATCAACACATTTTCTTTAGGCATTCAGAGCTGCAAATCTAGTAACATATGCCCCCCTGAGGTGAAGTATTCTATATCTACTGAATATACTGCCAATTTACAGCCCTGACAGCTCAAATTCCATCAGATGTCAGCAGACGTGGACTGTGTACCAGGGATACGGAGGATGCCCACCAGGCTTTCCTTTTCTACACTATGCTTCACTGCCAGCCGCCGTGACACATGGATAGGGCACGGCACAGATGTCTCACGGAACTGCTGCCAGTCACTGTGACACATGGATAGGGCACGGCACAGATGTCTCACGGAACTGCTGCCAGTCACTGTGACACATGGATAGGGCACGACACAGATGCCTCACGGAACTGCTGTCCATCACTGTGACACATGGATAGGGCATGGCACAGATGTCTCACGGAACTGCTGCCCGTCACTGTGACACATGGATAGGGCACGGGCACAGATACCTCACGGAGCTGCTGTAAGTCTCCCCCAACACATGGATAGGGCAGGGCACAGATTCATTTTTGCTGGAACTTCCAATTTTTTACAAGCTTGCTATTCATAAGTTAGTAACTAGAGGGGGCTCCCATTAGCTCAGTGCAATTACTATGCATCTCTATTAACTACTGATTAATATAGTTTTTACCTGATAGTATTCTTGCTGCAACAATAATATATTATGATATTTTATTAAAATGTGGCAAATATTTGCTGATACTCAGTGCTTTAGTAATATAAACTCACTAAAGTCAGGGAATTGGTGATTAGATTGAGGTTAGGGGTCAGTTACTATTCCTTTTTCCAGGCAGGATGAATTCATGTAGCAAACATGATGAAGGTTCGCTGAAATAAAACATATTGTTGCCTAAAAATTGGTGTGCCAAAGATTTTGGAAGTGAAACAGCCACAGAAGTCTCAGAGTCTGCATATAAAGGCCGCGGCCTCCCGCACACCCAGCACAATCACATATCCATTCTGAGTGCAGTTCCTGCAGTCTTGGATCTCCACTGCAGCTGGATTCAGCAACCCACACCAGAACCCCAGCCTGTTCATCAGATATTTCTAAATCCTTCAATTCCTTGTCTGGGGGTCAAACACAATAGACTAGACCAGGGATATGCAATTAGCGGACCTCCAGCTGTTGCAAAACTACAAGTCCCATCATGCCTCTGCCTCTGGGTGTCATGCTTGTGGCTGTCAGAGTCTTGCTATGCCTAATGGGACTTGTAGTTCTGCAACAGCTGGAGGTCCGCTAATTGCATATCCCTGGACTAGACCATTTACAGGCTTATTTCATATAGCGGTGTGCTGATAGTAATGATTGTGTGACAGTGCGGTAGCCCCTAGCAACCAATCAGTAACCATCCTTCTGACTACTTAACCAATGAGAGGTGAAAGCTTATTGGCTGCCACGTGCTTATGGCCCGTCCTCACTGCTCTCTGCACTGTTGCATTAAAGGAGCCTGACAACTTTTTAAGTGTCCTGGAACTACAAACCCCAGCAAGGAGCATGACAACTTATAAATTGCCATGGAACTACAAACCCTCAGCAGGAGCATGACAACTTATCAACTGTTGTGGAACTACAAACCCCAGCAAGGAGCCTGACAAGGTATCAACTGTCATAGAACTACAAATCCCAGCAAGGAGCCTGATAACATATCAACTGTCATAGAACTACAAATCCCAGCAAGGAGCCTGATAACATATCAACTGTCATAGAACTACAAACCCCAGCAAGGAGCATGACAACATATCAATTGTCATGGAACTACAAACCCCAGCAAAGAGTATGACAACTTATCAACTGTCCTGGAACTACAAAACCCAGCAAGGAACATGACAACTTATAAATTGCCATGGAACTGCAAACCCTCGGCAGGAGCATGACAATGTATCAACTGTGTTGGAACTACAAGCCCCAGCAGGAGCCTGACAAGGTATCAACTGTCATAGAACTACAAACCCCAGCAAGGAGCAGGACAATTTATCAATTGTCATAGAGCTACAAACCCCAGCAAGGAGCATGCATAGCAACATATCAATTGTCATGGAACCAAAAATCCCAACAAGGAGCATGACAAAGTATCAACTGTCATGGAACTACAAACCCCAGCAAGGGGCCTGACAACTCATCAATTGTCATAGAACTACAAATCCCAGCAAGGAACCCAACAACATATCAATTGTCATGGAACTACAAATCCCAGCAAGGCAAGTTGTGCATCCATAAGCTGTGATCCCATAAATGTCAGCGATCCACACATCCCAGCGTAACATGCAGACCACAAATATGGCAAATATTACAGATCCCTGGATATACAAAACCCAGAAAATGGGGGCGTCCTGTTCACATACCAGAGACCGGTTCTGATTCTGCATGTGTCCAACCACAAATCCCAGCATGCCGTGATACTTCAGGGTAGAAGCACTATACATCAAGATCCTACTGTGATTCTCCAACCATGGCTGAACTACAAGTCCCAGCATATATGGTGGCTGCTCAGTGATCAGTTTTATGTGGATAGTGGCGCTGATCAACATTGGAATAACACTTTTCCATGCACTGAGCCTTTAGATGTCAGCCTATCAGAAATCAGGAGAAGAGGCAGGACAAGGATGGCTGACTTCTGACTGACAGCTGACGGTGATCATGTGCCAACCTTGCAGATCAGTGCCCATCCTAAGGGTATGAGGGTCTGCCAGTGCCAGGAAAGTCTACAGAAGCTCACATAAAGTTCAAGAACTCCAAATCTGAAGAGAAGAGACAGACAAGTAAGGATACCATCTGGTGCCCTGTGGCCCCTGTACTCACCCCTGGAGCTGGCACAGTCACTGGGTGAACTTTGCAGGAAGACAGGAACCAGAGGAGCTGGGGCCACAGTGCTGGGGAGCCAGCGGCCAGCAGACTTGTAATGCTGGGCTCTGGCTGCAGTGGGTGGATCCCCTCATCTGTTGTAATCCAATACCAGAGCCAGTGATGTCACCCAGCCACTTACTCAGCCTGCACAAAGGATTCCTTCTCTGCTTTGTTCATATGCTCTAGTCACCTCTCTGGACACATTTCCAGGAACCTGCCCTGTGTGATGTGGGCATTACATGGCTTTCCTTTCACTTCCTACAATACAATCACAAGGCAAGGCGCTACATGCTGACTATTGTTGGCCCCCCGGCTCTAGAGAAGCCACAAGCCTCGGCGTACATGAACAAAAGCTGGGATCTGTAGTCCTCCAGCAGGTGCAACCTTCGGGACACCCAACAACAGTCTGATGGAACTGTCCCAATTTCACATCTGCTGACATTTAACCCTGGTGGCACTGTCCGGCTTCCAGTTCTTCTGATATTTGGCTGACAACCCTCCCTGATAGCCAGGGACAACCCAGGTGGCACTGACCTCCTTCCAGACCTTCTTATATTTAGATGACAACTATCTCTGATAGCCAGGGGCAACCTAGGTGGCACTGACCTCCTTCCAGTCCTTCTTATATTTAGATGACAACTATCTCTGATAGCCAAGGGCAACCCAGGTGGCACTGACCTCCTTCCAGACCTTCTTATATTTAGATGACAACTATCTCTGATAGCCAGGGGCAACCTAGGTGGCACTGATCTCCTTCCAGTCCTTCTGATATTTAGATGACAACTATCTCTGATAGCCAGGGACAACCCAGGTGGCACTGACCTCCTTCCAGTCCTTCTTATATTTAGATGACAACTATCTCTGATAGCCAGGGACAACTCAGGTGGCACTGACCTCCTTCCAGTCCTTCTTATATTTAGATGACAACTATTTCTGATAGCCAGGGACAACCCAGGTGGCACTGACCTCCTTCCAGACCTTCTTATATTTAGATGACAACTATCGCTGATAGCCAGGGGCAACCCAGGTGGCACTGACCTCCTTCCACACCTTATTATATTTAGGTGACAACTATTTCTGATAGCCAGGGACAATCCTGGTGGCACTGTCCTGCTTCCAGTCCCTCTTATACTTAGATGACAACTATCTCTGATAACCAGCAGCAACCCTGGTGGCACTGTCCTCCTTCCAGTCCTTCTTATATTTAGATGACAACTATCTCTGATAGCCAGGGACAACCCTGGTGGCATAGTTCTCCTTCCAGTCCTTCTTATATTTAGATGCCAACTATCTCTGACAGCCAAGGACAAACCTGGTGGCATTGGCCGCCTTCCAGTCCATCTTGTACTTAGATGACAACCACCCCCAATAGCCAGGGACAACCCTGGTGGCACAGTTTTCCTTCCAGTCCTTCTTATATTTAGATGCCAACTATCTCTGACAGCCAAGGACAATCCTGTCCTGGTGGCACTGGCCGCCTTCCAGTCCATCTTATACTTAGATGACAACCACCCCCAATAGCCAGGGACAATCCTGGTGGCACAGTCCTGCTTCCAGTCCATCTTATACTTAGATGACAACCACCCCCAATAGCCAGGGACAATCCCGGTGGCACAGTCCTGCTTCCAGACCATCTTATACTTAGATGACAACCACCCCCAATAGCAAGGGACAATCCTGGTGGCACAGTCCTGCTTCCAATACTTCTTATACTTCGATGACAACTATCTTTCACAGCCAGGGACAATCTAATCTTTCTAATTTTATCTTTCCGAAAAGTTATAAACTTTTTTGCAAAGGTTCACTGATAGCCAGCACAATCCTGGTGGCACTGTCCTGCTTTCAGTCCTTCTGACACATAGCTTATAACCATCCTGATAGCCAGGGACAATCTTGGTAGCACAGTCCTGTGTTCAGTTCTTCTGACACATAGTTGATAAACATCCTGATAGCCAGGGACCATCTCTTGGTGGCACAGCCCTGCTTTCAGTCCTTCTGACACATAGCTGATAACACTCCCTGATGGGCACCCAAAGTGGCCAATTTGCTCCATCTACATATTACTCACAAGATCTTTTACAGCACAACTATGCTCAATACTAGTTTGTATGTTTTGTCAGGGTATGATACTTTTAACTACCCTTAATGATTCTAGGAATCCTGAATGGCCACGGCAGCCTGGGCTATTGCTAGAAGTTGAATTTCCCAATCTGCCTTCTACCAAACGTCCACTAGGGAGCCAGTGACACCATGATGCTGCCCCCTCATGGATATTCCATACTGAAATATGGATAATGTGCTCCAGAGAGTGGAGCAGTGTTCATTTTGGTAGCAAATTTCAATTTAGTTTTAGTCTTAGTACTAAAATGGCATTTTAGTTTTAGTCCCATTTTAGTCGTATTTAGTTGACTAAAGCTCCAGGACATTTTAGTCTACTAAAATCATTTTAGTCGACTAAAATCTAATGGGTGCAGTTAAATTGTAATGCATTATTTAAGCATTTCTCTACTATTTTGATGTCAAATTTCAATTTAGTTTTAAGCCCCATACGTATCATTTGATTTTTTGTAGACTTTGGTCTTCAGATTTACCAAAACCATATAATATGAGGTCAAGCCTTAGGAGTTTCAATTTGCATGCAATCAGGCAGACCCTTGAACTACATGGTTTTGATAAATCTGAAGACAAAAAGCTGCAGAAAATATAATAGTGTGTCTTAGTCTTTTGACTAAAATGGCATTTTACTTTTAATCCCATTTAAAGGCGCGTACACATGGTCCGATTATTGGTTAACAACGGTCGTCCAACAGCCTGTTGGTTGAAAATCCGATCGTGTGTACGCACGATTCTACAGCCGATTTTCAATCGTGGTCTAACAGAAGTTGGACGACGAGTTTAGAAAACTTGTGTTGGCCAATAAGGAGTTGACCGATTGTTGGCTTGTGTGTACAGAAGTTGACCAACCAAAAGTTGGAAGTGCAATGCTCGGAATCCAGGAAGTGTTCGGTCGTGTAACCTGTGTTCCTAATTCACAAATCCCATTCACCTGAACTTCCTCGTTATACGCTTGGAACATGTCACTAAGTTCGGCTTTGTTGGCTGATTACTTGATTCACGTTAGTATGCTAGACCAAACCGCCGTCGCCCAATTTGGACAAAAGTTGGATGTTTGGTTGACCAACCATCGGCTCGTGTGTCCAAGGCTTTAGTCTTTTGACTAAAATGCCATTTTAGTCGTATTTTAGCCATCCCAATTGTTTTAGTCGTATCTCAATTGACTAAAATGGCATTACTTTAATCGACTAAAATGTTTTAGTCAACGTAATTAATGCTGACGTGGAGGCAGCAAGTTCAGCACGCAGGCCTGGCTGTAAAGAAGGGGGGGGGGGGGTGAGAAACTGCAAAAGGGACACAGACAGTCGTAATGGACTGACAGAAGAACAAAACCTGACCTTCAAGTCTTTTACGTTGAAATATGAGGGTGTTTTTGGTAGAGTCCCATTTTTAAAGATCTGACATGAGCAGTATTGTTTGCATTCAGATTTTTGGTGTTGTATCTTGGCGCAGAGAATTTTCCATATGACATATGCTATGTGTTGAACTCCGTCCATGTTAATCCACCTGCTTCCCACAGCCGCAACCAAAAGGAAGTTGGAGACAGCTGGGAGAATTCCCGGAGGAGTAACTGGAGAGGGGTCACTGGATCTGGCAGGCATGGTGGATGAAAGGACTCAGCGAGTTCACTGCTGACGACACACCTCCGCACACAGCTAATGCTGAATGATGACTTCCACTCTACTATGGAAAGTTCACACATCCAGGGGTGCTCGGAGATTTCTCCTAGGGCAACAGGTTCACAGGCAGAACTGCGCATTAAAAATCCATAATCAAAAAGCTAAAATGTAAGCAATACCTTTTGTTGGCCAACTAAATTTTGGGGTGTAAGCTCACAAAAACAGCCATTGCCGTCAGTCATGGTTGCTTGGTTGATGGAGTGTTTTTTAAATCTTGTACCTAGAATATTTGCAGTTACCCAATGAAAGATCATGGCCTACATTTTTACTTTCATGCTATATGGTCCTACGCTTCAATGCAATCAAACTTCTGTAAGAACAACTTGTACCTCTCTGTGCAGACGTGATATATGAAGGAATATGCAACTCTTTGTTCACATAGATGGTAGTGGCAGGAGAACATCCAGCAGCCCAGAAGCCTCAGCCTTCATTTGGACAGGTTTCTAGAGAAGCCATTGAAGTTAATGACTAGGTGAAGACTTTTCAGATCCTGATGTTGCGGGGCGACTGACAAGTGTTGAACAAGCTTGCTATGTTTTTCATCTGGCACTCTTGTAACCAAGGCCTTAAAGGGCAACTCCAATACACAAATAAATGTGATACTAGTTTAAAACCCTCCTAGGTGAATTTAGTCAGCTCCCCTGTAGGCAGGCAAGTGGCGGTTAATTGTGTTTAGAGGTTGTGCAGTGCTTCACAGGTTGTGGTTCTGTTACCTCCCCCTGTATTCTGGAACTCACTGCAGGTTTCCAGAACATAGCGGGTGGGGTCAGAGGCTGCAGCCTGAAAATTCATGGAATTTCCACCAATCCCTGGGGAAGCAGGTGCAGGTGGTGTGGAAGCAACCCATAAATATACTGATGTCTGACAGTCTTGGAGCAGAGTCCAGGGTCCAGTGATCTGGAGGGACCCCTGTGCTGGGCACTCTGCCCTGGAGCAGAGGGAGAGAAGTGGAGAGCTCCATGAATTCACCCAACTTAGGTCTCAACTGAGCCTAGTTGCAGACTCACAACCAAGCCAGGAGCAGCCTGTCCAGCAGAGACCAAGACAACAGCTATTCTGGATCCTGGGAGTTTCCTAAGGTACTGAGTAACAAACCAGCCATCTATCCTAAGGGAGGAAGAGGATAGTGGAGTGCAATACCTCTTGTCTCTGGGACAGAGTGTTGCTCAAGTGCAGTGCAGTGCTAATTCACCAACCTTGTGACTAGCGCAGCCAGGTGCAGCACAATAAAGCCCGGGGCTGTGTCTTTATTACAAGTTTTTGGGGAACGGTATTTCTTTTTGTTTTGCACTAATACTCCCACTGCTGTGCAATACAACTTGAATCCTGAATTAGAGCAGCCAGGGATTTAGCAGGTCCTCAACTGCATCCCATGGGTGTCCCATGCAACCCCATTCCCCATCCAAATTCATCATCCCTAAAATACACACCAAAAAAACAAACCCCCTAGAATGTTTATTGAGCCATCTGGTTTGCCTGGCTGTGGGTGCAGTAAGGGGGAAAAAGACCCAATCACCAACGGCTCCTTCAGGGATAGTGCTACAGTAGTTTGTGTAAGTTAGGCACATAGTTACACACCAAAGGTGAAAACACTTTTCACAACTTTCTGCCACTACCAGAACCTTGTCTTGTTCCTCCTCAAGTGTATGTTACCTTAAAAAAAATGGACCCTGTTCCCTTAAAGCAGGTTATGCAGCACAGTGCTTTTGCTGTGAAATTTGGCCCCCTGTATCACCTGAAATACCTGGCTGATCCTGCCTGGCTATGCCCTCCGCTCTGTAAACCGACCACAGTTTATCATGGCTGCTGAGCCCTGACACCGTGGTCAGTTTACATGCCTCCGTTATCCGCAGCTCTCCTGTCTCTCCTCCACCCCCCTCTCTGCCTATGAGCTCTGTCCATGCCACAATCCTCTTTTAGACACATGCCCCCTTCTATGACACTGCAGTGAGGCGTGCCTCCACTGCAGCATTTTTATTGGACAGCTTGGGCCAATGGTGCTTTACCATTGGTCCAAGGCTCCAAGCTATCCACTGCCCACATGATGACTGGTGATCTGATGAGAGAGCACAGATCCACAGACTGTATGAAACAGAATCAGTGAGATGCTTACATTGCATGTCCTCAGGTGCAGCTTCTTCTCCAGCAAAGATAACAGTGAAAAGCACAGTACCGACTTCTCCAAATCTCTGGAAACTAGCAGTCAGAGGTAGCAGTGTCCTCGATATGCTCACACTGCAGAACAAAATCTATGAGGCTCATGCACATAAGTGCATAGGCACAGGAAGGAAGCCCTTTCCTGGAAATAACACTCGAATTAGCACTACTGGGTGTTGTCTACCTCCATGAAACAGGTTCCATAGCTCGCTGTAACCCTGGAAGCCATCACTCTAGATGCTCTGTAGACCTTTATTTTGCAGGTTAGCTGCAGGAGCTGTCTTGGCTTGCTGGGACATTGTGCAGACCTGCAGGCCTGTGTTCATAAGCACAGCTCTCTCCAGGTCTCTATTTTTATCTCCTTGTATGCCTTTGGGATCATTTTTCAGAGTGTCACTTGTATACAGATTATGCCTCTGCTTTGCATCTGTGGGACCCGTCATATGTCCACACAAAGCTTCAGCACAAGTAAACAGACAGCTGGCCTGTTATCAATGTAAGAGCTGCCTGTACTCCCAAAGCCACCAATCCATGTCAAGCTTTACGGCTCCACCTGTCCGAATTGGTGACTGTGGCAGGCTCACTTTAATGAAATGTGTGCTTTCATTGCTATCTGGTAAATTTCCTAAAGTAGAACTCCAACTTCCTTACTAACTTCATCCTATAAAGCAGAACAGACAGGAGACCTTGCAGTAGTAGGCCACCTCCACTGATTACAGATGTTCCTTGCAGCTATTGGGCATGTCTACAGGTAAGCTCCCCCATGTCTGTATTTTGGGTGAAGCAACGTTCACTTTAAATGTTCTAAGCAGCAAACAGACATGCGTTGCTTAGGTGCCTGCAGGTAGAGTGGCATCCTTTGATGTTGCTGTTTGTACATTGCAGGACAGGTTTGCTTTAAAAATAACCCGTGCTTTACCCTGGGAAACGAAACCAGTTTCTTTAACAGCTCCCCCTCTCCAGCAGCACTCACCTTCCTTGTACGCCTCTGTTCAGCTGCTTCAAATAATGTGGCACTGCATTGCCCTGCAGAGCACCCTAAGCATGCCAAATTGTTTTTTTTAAAAACTAGGTTATAAACCATGTTGTACTGATACTCTATTGTCAAAAGTATTGGGACGCCTGCCTTTACACACACACTTTAATGGCATCCCAGTCTTAGTCTGTAGGGTTCAATAATGAGTTGGCCCACCCTTTGCAGCTTAAACAGCTTTGACTCTTCTGGGAAGGCTGTCCACAAGGTTTAGGAGCAGTGGCGGCCCATCCATAGGGGGCACGCGGGCATCGCCACCCCTATCCATGCATCTGGCCCCCTAATCTACATGCAGGGCGCCAGATGCATGGATTCCAATGGAGGGGGTGATTTTTTTGAAGCACGTGATTAGAGCCAGATGCTCCAATAGGCTTCAAAAAAGGGTGGGCTCGGGGCGCAGTGAAGCTCACCCAGTTGTGTGGCAATAGAGAATGAATATTCACTAATGTAACAATGATTCTGCCTCCCAGCCAATCAGGAAGCAGGTCCTGAGACCCGTTTCCCGACTGGCCGAAAGGAGAAGCTAACCCTTTGGCCGCAGAAGAGACGCACGGCGAGGACATCGCCGTGGTGCCGAGGAGGAGACACATGGTGAGAACATTGCTGTGATGCCAAGAAGCGAACAAAGGGGAAGCCAGCCAGTCGGCCACCAGTCGCCCGGAGGAAGCGATGCCTAGGGTAAGTGTTGCGGGTGACTGACCTTGAAACCACAAAGTTGGGAGCATGAAATTTTCCAAAATGTCTTGGTATGCTGATGCCTTTAGATTTCCCTTCAATGGAACTAAGGAGCCAAGCCCAACCCCTGAAAAACAACTCCACACCATAATCCCCCCTCCACCAAATGATTTGGCCAGTGCACAAAGCAAGGTCCATAAAGACATGGATGAGTGAGTTTGGGGTAGAGGAACTTTACTGGCCTGCACAGAGTCCTGACCTCAACCCGATAGAACACCTTTGGGATGAATTAGAGCAGAGACTGTGAGCCAGGCCTTCTCATCCAACACCAGTGCCTGACATCACAAATGCGCTTCTGGAAGAATGGTCAAACATTCCCATAGACACTCCTAAACCTTGTGGATAGCCTTCCCAGAAGAGCTGAAGCTGTTATAGCTGCAAAGGGTGGGCTAACTCAATATTGAACCCAAGACTAAGACTGGGATGTTATTAAAGTTCATGTGCGTGTAAAGGCCAACACTTTTGACAATATAGTGTATGTCAATGGCAACCAGCTCACGTGGCCACTGGCTCTCACCCACTCCCTACTCGCTATTGGTTAGTGATGCCGCCAATCAAACACTAAATGCAGCAGAGGAGGTGGGAGCTGGAGACAGCAGGACCTGGTGTTACAGAACACTGTGCTGCTGATTTGGCTTTCACACTATACTGCAGTGCAGAGCTGTGAACAGGGGTGTAACGATAGGGGTTGCAGTTGCAACCGGGCCCCATGGTCCAGGGGGCCCGTGTGCCTCCCTTGTACACCTGAATAGGAGGGATGGCGGGGGTGGCATTTAGAGGACCCAATCTCCTCCATTTTCCTCTATCCAGTTTACTTGTCTTCTGCTGTTCCCAGGGTCCCTTTGTGCTTCCCTGGTGCCCCCCACAGAGTTGCTGTCTTCCCCCTCCTCTCTCCTGCCAGCTACTGTAGAAGATGAGTCATGATGGAGAGATGGGAACGGATCTGTAAATTTGTCATTTACCGGCTCCTTCCTTTTCTGGATGAACAGAGTCAGTGATTGGTACCAATTGGTTCATTCATAACTGAAGCATAGTAAACTGTTTTTACTATATTTCCATTTCTGAATGAATTGGAGGCTCGGTGCACAGCTATTCCTGTCCATTCATTCTGTGCAGCTGAGGAAACATAGATGGAAACTGAGGTTTGTTTAGACCCCTGATATCTCATCAAAGCCCCCCAACAGAACTCCTAAAAAAATTGTAAAAATAAAATTGTAAAAAAAATGAAATGGTAAAATAAAAATTAAAAACTACTGACAAAGGTTGCAATTGTGACCGGGCTCTGGCATTTCACCACCATGGGGAGGCCCGAAGATGGCAGATAGGGGGCCCGCTGCAGAACTTGTGAAAGGGTCCCACTGCGGTATCATAATAAAGAAACCCTTGATGGGAGTAAAGGGCCCCAGGATCAGTGGGAAGAGGGAAGGGCCCTGGCCATGGGTCAGGGGGCCCCTTCATAATTTCTTGCACCAGGGCCCTGAAGGTTCTAGTTACACCTCTGGCTGTGAACTAGGTTAACCACATAGGAAACAATGGGAATTTTACATTTTCATGCAGCAAAGTACACAAGTTTTGCTGCATGATAATGGACAAGTGTGACTAAGCCTCAATCTCCAGCAGAAATGCTCACTATGCCTGAAGCTAGGGGTGCTGCTTATTTCATGTAAGTGGAAACTTCATCAGCCCTTTGTAACCAAAGCTTTACTTTACAAACATTGTTCCCTATTAAATCTCAGCCACTCATCTCCAACGTCAGATAACTAATAATATGCGATGGGGAATCTGTGACCGGACTGGTAATGCACACCGAATAACAAGCATGTTCTACTGGTGGCTTTCACCCAAATGGTTTGCAGAACACTGGACTGTTTATGGCTTCCTAAGTATAATGAAACAAGGAGCCATGCTCAATTATGTTAAAAGCTGAACTTCACAAAAACTAAAAGTCCTCCCTTGGAGAGGGGCTACGCCAACACTGCAAGAGGTCATTGTGCATGTATGTCTAGGGCACCAGGTAAAGCATTTTTACTTACCTGATCCTCTGCTAGACTGGTCCATGCAGCCTTTCTTTCCCTATGCTACTGCGGTCAGATGCCCTTGACATCATCAAGGCCAGAGCAGGGCTCATAGTTCTGCACTGGACATGAGGATGCCAAGGGACAGTCTACTGCCGAAGAAAAGGGGAGCACTGTCTGCCAGGAGGATTAGGTAAGTAAAACTGCTTGAGCATTTAGACAAGCCATAGATGATTCTACCTTCTTTTCTTCCGCCATCGAGGGGGGGGGGGGGGGGGGGG
>BLSH010424777.1:204578-214893 GCA_018402905.1 Glandirana rugosa
CTCAGTGCGATACTCCAGAGAAGGAAATATACTGGCGACCCTGGTGCATGTTTGTGGACTATAGTGCCTCCTCATGATTAACGTCTTTCCTCACCCTGTGGTAGACTAAACGTGGGGCGTCTCCCAATAAAGACGGTCGCACTGACTAGACTAAACGTGGGGCGTCTCCCAATAAAGACGGTCGCACTGACTAGACAATCACTATTGCCTAGGGGAACAAAGCCATTCCCATGGAGACACACAATAGCAACCACATGGATAGTAGCCACGACCCTGATGTGTGAAGACAAACCCACTTTGGATTAACTACTTGTATGAAACTTCAATAAAGTGAAAGTACACCAACGATAACACACAGAGGTACCCTTACCGAAACAAGGGGATCCGTTATCACTAACAGATCAGTCACGCTGGCAGAAATAACCCTCTGCGGGGTGCAAATCAGATCAGTCACGCTGGCAGAAATAACCCTCTGCGGGGTGCAAATCAGATGGTGTCCCACTCCTTTCTGCAATTAGTACTCCTCCGTGATATCAGGTGTTTGTACGTGGTCCCAGCGGTCATATAAAGGAAGAGACCTCATAGCGTGACTCCATTAAAAGTATTTATTGTAAAATCAAAAAGATGGGTACTCACATTTAGCAGTAAAAAACAACGCATTGGTATCTTAAAATTGCCGGCATAAACTTCTCTAGACAGCAGCGTTCCCGTCCTGGGTACGTAGTAGGCGTGGTGACGTCAGACGTGGCTCCGCCCTACATGTTTCGTCAAATATGACGTCGTCCAGGGGCTATTTCACGCTATGAGGTCTCTTCCTTTATATGACCGCTGGGACCACGTACAAACACCTGATATCACGGAGGAGTACTAATTGCAGAAAGGAGTGGGACACCATCTGATTTGCACCCCGCAGAGGGTTATTTCTGCCAGCGTGACTGATCTGTTAGTGATAACGGATCCCCTTGTTTCGGTAAGGGTACCTCTGTGTGTTATCGTTGGTGTACCTATCATCGGTGCTGGGACTACACACTTCTGTTTGGGTGAAACCTAATTGATGAACATACTTTGAAGTTATTTCACTTTGGTTAAAAGGGATTCGTTTACTGTTTTATCCATCCTACCTTTTCACTTATTGGATCCACAAAATTCACAAGGACTTTTGTTAAACACTTAAATATGGATATTCACTCTTGAGTTAATTAGCCACGGAGACTTTTTATTGTTATTGATGTTTGTTTATTCACAATTGTTTTTATTTCATTCTTTATGAGCGCAACTGTTTTTTATTTATAAGGCTTACCAGAAACAGATTAGCTCATGCAGCGCAGGATAATGCTCTACCAAAGGAAGATGCTCCAGAGAACTTTAAAATGAAATGGCTACTATGTTTATTGGTATCCGCAAGGACAGGACGTTGTAGTGGCAAAGCTTTGCTTGCTGCTATACAGTGGGGAAAATAATTATTTGATCCGCTGCAGATTTTGGAAGTTTGTCCACTTACAAAGATATTAAGGGTCTATAATGTTTATCATAGGTGTATTTTAAATGATAGAGACTGAATATCATCCAAAAATCCAGAAAAACACGATACAAATGTTATAAATTGAGTTGCAGTTCAGTGAGTAAAATAAGTATTTGATCCCCCTACCAACCAACAATAATTCTGGCCCCCACAGACTGACTACAGTAGGTGCTCATGTGGTACACAGATCAGTCCTGTCAATGTAAGAAGGTGTTCCTAACGACAACTTGTTATTTGTATAAAAGACACCGGTCCACAGAATCTCTTTCTTCCATTCAAACCTCAACATCACGGGCAAGTCCAAAGAGCTGTCCAAGGATGTCAGGGACAAGACTGTAGACCTGCACAAGGCTGGAATGGGCTACAAGACAATCAACAAGAAGCTTGGTGAGAAGGAGACCACTGTTGGAGCGATTATTCGCAAATGGAAGAAATACAAAATAAGCATCAATCGCCCTCGGTCTGGAGCTCCATGCAAGATTTCACCTCATGGGGTGAGGATGAGAAAAGTGAGGGATCAGCCCAGAACTACACGGGAGGAACTTGTGAATGATCTCAAGGCAGTTGGGACCACAGTCACCAAACTTACCATTGGTAACACAATAAACCGCCATGGATTGAAATCCTGCAGTGCCTGCAAGGTCCCCCTCCTCATGAAGGTACATGAACAGCCCGTCTGAAGTTTGCCAATGAACATCTAAATGATTCAGAGAAGGATTGGGAGAGAGTGCTGTGGTCAGATGAGACCAAAATTGAGCTCTTTGGCATTGACTCGACTCACTGTGTTTAGAGGAAGAAAAATGCTGACTATGATCCCAAGAACACCATCCCTACAGTCAGGCATTGAGGTGGAAACATTATGCTTTGGGGCTGCTTCTCTGCTAATGGTACAGACAGACATTGCTGCATTGAGGGGCCAATGGATGGGGCCATGCATTGTAAAATCTTGGATGAGAACCTTCTTCCCTCAGCCATTGAAGATGGGTCATGGATGGGTATTTCAGCATGACAATGACCCAAAACATACCGCCAAGGCAACAAAAGAGTGGCTCAAGAAGAAGCACACTAAGTTAATGGAGTGGCCTAGCTAGTGTCCAGACCTTAATCCTATAGAAAATGTATGGAGGGAGCTGAAACCTCAAGTTGTCAAGTGACAGCCAAGAAACCTTAAGGATTTAGAGAAGATCTGTAAAGAAGAGTGGGCCAAAATCCATCCTAAGATGTGTGAAAATCTGGCAACCAACTACAGGAAACATCTTACCCCTGTGCTTGCCAACAAGGGTTTCCCCACCGAGTACTAAGTCATGTTTTGGTTGAGGATCAAATACTTATTTTACTCACTGAACTGCCACTCCATTTATAACATTTGTATCATGTGTTTTTTTCTGGATTTTTGGTTGATATTCTCTCTCTATCATTTAAAATACACCTATAAAATGTATAAAAAAAATTATAGACCCTTCATTTCTTTGTAAGTAGGCAAACTTACAAAATCTGCAGGGGAACAAATAATTATTTCCCCACTGTAGGTCCAAAAATTATATTCAACATTATTGGTATCATTTTTTTCTTCCAAAGTACCCAAAACAAAACGGTGATGTCTGTTTTTTTGCATGCGTTGTCTATCATGTAAAAGAACCCTTAATCCATGTTATGCCTTCTTGCTGCCCTACAGACACAAGTTATAAAATCTGTACTTGCTTCCAACAGAGGGTCGAATTCCTTTTTTTTTTTTTACTTATTCCAAACCCTAAAAAGTATTAGCTGGAGTTACCTGCCAAAGGATATGTTTCTGTTCATCCAGAGCCGGAAATCACACAGCTCTACCACAAAGCACAGCCAGGTTGAGGACAACACTTCCAGTTCAGGAATACAGTAGTGTCCTCCCTCCACCCCCTAGCCTTATAACTGGATGTAGGTGAAGTAGTAGATGGAGAAGGTCATCGTCTTCTCTCTCCTTCTATTTGTATGTAGCACACCTGACTGGTTCCTAATGCTTCCCCTTTGAGTGATGTTGTATAGAGGATGGCAAGACACGGATACTAAAACTGGCCATACACTAGAATTTCAATTGAACATCAGTATTAATATTCAAAATTTGTGCAAAACATCTCAGTACATTTGATAGGTTAGTGAATGTCGTTCCAAAGTACTTCAACATTTCATTTGCTTTTAACATTTGATTTTGGAACAAATGGTCTTTATTGAACAAAAACCACATACATTGATAGAAATTCATTTGATTTCATCCTGCTGACTTTTTTTTTGTCACTGCGCTCAAAAATAAATGCTGATTTGACCCCACTAATGATTTTACATTTAAAAGTTTTTAAACAAAACGATACTTGTGTACAGCCAGCTTTAATGGCATTCAAGTATTTCTGCTATTTGCAATACGCAATATATATTTAAAGTGGTAGTAAACCTCAGTCATGAAATCTGAACAAAGCACATATATCTGTAGTGTTTACTTATCTCCCCCCAAAGCTCTAAGTGACGTTTCTCTCTGGTGCTTCGGTCCTCTGTCATCAGCATGAGTCACGTCCGAGAAATTTTCCCAACACATGAGATACATTTGTGACGGGGAGGAGAGCACAGCACACAGCTTGTCTATTCAGAATACAGCTCTGCATGTTCCTTTGCTCCTGTTTTCTGTGTGGAGGGGTGTGTGCCTTTCCTCTCAACCAGCTCTCACACAGTGTAACTTCAGTTCTCCACCCTCGCCTATGTGATACTAACAGATGGGGAAGGATTTTAACACAATTCTGCCCTTTTGAAGAGATGTAGATAAGAGAAGACTTCAGATAAACAAGTAAATCTTATGGAGGAGGATTTGTTTAATCTGTATCACTTGAGGCCAGTCACTTCACTGGGTATATGAGAGGGTTTACAACCACTTTAGGGGAGATGTATGGGGTCAATAAAACAAGAAGTGAGCAATCACATGATCGCTTATGCCTCAGTGCTGTCTTCTTGGAGTGAGGAGCAGTGACTGTCAGTCACCACTCTCCCCCTCCAGTGCTTGCTAGAGCACAGGGCTGGAGAGGGGGCAGGAGTGGCTGGCTTCAGCTTTCAGCCATGCTGAGAACCAGCTGTCAATCAGGCAGCTAGGTGGATCCTGACAATATGGTGCGGCTCTGATGTCAGCTGTCAGCAAGCTTTAACCCACGGTCAGCTGGTTTGGGTCACAGGGCAGCATGCACTTCTGTGACCTACAAGAGAAAAGTTTGGCCATACTTTCCTTTTAATGTTGTTATAATACACACAAAGCTGCATTTGTTTGTGTCTTATATTTGCCTCGAGTTTAGCTCTTTTAGGCTTCATGCACATGGGCAGTTTGAGACATCGGACATAAATTCCAGGCATATTTCTGTGCCCATGGGAGACAGCTGCAGCATGCAGACGCCCATAGCTATGAATGTGGGTGTACACCGTGCTTGCAAGCATGCATGTGCACATTCATTTACACCCGTTTACACAAGCAGGGCACATACTTAGGTACAGCCATTCATTGCTATGGACGTTGGTACGCTGTAGCTGTTTCTCCTGGGCATGTAAATGCACCCTAAAATTACATCAGAAGCCTCAAAGCGTCAGTGGAATGATGCATGCAACAAAAAAAAACACAATTATAAAATTACCCTCAAAAGCAAATCTGTACTTGGCTAAAGGAGGACAAAGCAGCAGGTTAGCTGTTTTTACCACCACCATTCCTTTTCTTCATTCTAGTCTGAGCATTGTCACCCAGTCCCCATGTAAGAGCACTGATCTAATCACTAACACTTAAAGTGTTTGTTAACCCCCCCAAAAAAAAATGCTGCTCCTGTCTCTTTAATGTGCAATTAGCAGCATGGTGCTTTTCCTTTTTAAATTATCCCTCTGTATCCCCTAAAATATCTGTTTGATAATGCCAGGTCATGACTTCCCCCTTGTGTACCGACTCCCCTTATCATATTAGCTGATTGAGAGCCCTGTGGTCTGTGCAGTCTGTCACTAGCAGCTCTCCTATTCTCCTCTGCCTGTCTTCAACTCCCCCCTCCTCTCCCTGTCAGTATGTAGGGTCTCTTCTCGGCTCTCATAATTAACTTTTAGGCTTCATGCACACAGGACTTTAAAAAAAGATCCAAAAAACGTCAGTAGCTTAGCAGTGATTTTTTTCAGCTTTTACCAGTGTTAAATTACCACCGTTTTTAAAGGGCCAGCGTTTTTTTTTGTCCAATTGATCTAAACTATTGGGGATCGGCGGTTTTGAGCGTTTGAACGTTTTTACAGCTGAAAAATGTCTCTCAGAGCCCTCTGGTCTTGGGTTTTTTTTTACAGCTCACGTCACTGCTAAAAACAGCTGATAACAGCCTATGTGTGCATGAACACATAGGATAACATGATGGAGGGTTTATTGGCTTTAGAAAAAAAGTCTGTAGCTAAAAACAGCTGCTGTAAAACAGTCAAAAATCGTCCTGCGTGCATGAGGCCTTAAAACTCCCTGCGTGCATGAGGCCTTAAAACTCCTATGCCCTATGTATTAGAACAAGAAGTTTGCCTGTGTCAGTGTTCTATCATAAATATTCTTATCTGTATAGATAACACACCGGCTTCCTACACACGGCTCTCTCTCCTCTCCTGCTGACCTCAGCAGCAGTGCTCGGTCCCACCCTCAGGAATTCTTTGCTGAGCAGAGGAGAGAGCAAAATGACAACTGATCCTAGGAAGCCTGTGTGTTATCTATACAGATAAGTACATACAGGCGGTCCCCGGGTTACAAACAAGATGGGGTCTGTAGGTTTGTTCTTAAGTTAAATTTGTTTGTAAGTGGGAACAGGTAAATTTTTTAAGTGTAGCTTCAGCCAAAAAAAAATATTTTTAAGCTTTTTGGATAGCATAGGGAAGGGTTAACACCTCTGCAGTGTTTGTTTTGCTGTCTAGGTTTCTGTTCAGAAGATTTCACTTCACTTCCTGTCCCAATGATAATTGAATTTTGAAAAATTTGGGTTGTTGTGGAAACGAGGATTGGTGATAAAACTTCAGTGGGACACCTTTTCCCATAATAACTCTTACAGGAGTGAATTTCTCTTCCTAGGGGGAGATTTCCTCTCACTTCCTGTTGTCTCCCTCCGTTTGTAAGTAGGAGTCGTTTGTAAGTCGGATGTTTGTAACTATGGGACCGCCTGTATCTGTTATAACGCAGGCACAGGGGAACTTATTGTGCTAATACAGAGGGAAAGGGAGCATCTTATACAAGAGGCTTAACAACCACTTTAACATGGGAGCAAGGGGGGTGACTTACATGCTCCCCCATACTTGGAAGTACCAGGTATTTTCTTCACTTTCAGAGAGGGAGTGAAGGCAAGGAAAAGCATGTGCTACAGGGGATGGGGGTATTAAAGCAAAACAGATTCATTGCACTGTCCGAGGTGTGTCCAGAATGTAATGAGGATTATATTTTAACAATTAATTTACTGAAAAACAGTTGACCATTGTCTCCCTCAAAGTATGCACCTTGTGAATGTACACAATGCTTGCAGCCATTGTTCCATTCTTCATAGCATCCCTGGAAGTCTTCAAGTGGGATGGTGTTCAGAGTCTGTGTAGTTGGACTTTTGATTTGCTCATTCGAGCCTTCTTGGGGGAGGTGATGTGGGTGCGTGCCATTCTGAACTTTGTTTCTTCATCTCAGGATCGTACCCAAACACCCAGGATTCATTTCCCGTGATCACTCCACTCCAAAAAATCAGGCTCTTCCAAACGGGCCAACAGGTCTTGGCAGATGAGTTGACTGTGTTCCTATGGAACAAGTTTTGCACACACTTTTCCCATGTTCAAATCCTGAGTCACGATTTCATGAACCATTGACTTGGAAATTCTCATTTCTTGCAATCATTCTTGCAATCATTCGGATCGTGAGTCGACGGTCATGGTTGAGATCAGACCTCACTGCATCCCCATTCTGTTCCGTTTTTGATGAAGATGGGTATCCTCATTGTAGTTTGTCTTCAACACCTTCTCGTCCTTCCTTGAAGGCCTTGTGCCATCGGTCACTCGTGCAGATGATAGCACAGTTTCTCCATAAGCTTTCATCACCAATTGCAAAGTTTCTGATGCACTTTTACCCAATTTAACACAAAATTTTATCACATACCGCTGTTACAAACTCGCTTGTATTTTTCTTAATACGGGTCACAAAAAAGAATGTCTAGACCAGCCTTTCTCAACCTTTTCAGAGGAACCCTTGAAATAATTTTCTGGCCTTGGGGAACCCCTGCTAAAAATGAGAAATCTACAACTCATGATACATTAGTGTGATGGTCAATGGGAAGAATGCTCCTTACACTTGTGGTCATTGGGAAGAATTACCCCCTTACAGATAGCTAAAAAGATCAATGATATCATTGGGAATTTATCTGAGAGGTAGAAATTGACCATTGCTCAAGGCAGGGGAGGGCTGGCAGCCTTAGGCCTGGGGGGCAAGCGCAGTAAAGTGGCCCACTGAACTATCGAATCAGCTCACCATCCATGCCCACCTGGTTTTATAATAGATATTGATGTTATGAAGCAAGGCAAATATGATACAATGTGGTAACATAATTTAATGTTAATAGCAACAAAGGAGGTGCAGCCTCATCAGTGCCCATCAATGTAGCCTGATCAGTGCCCGGCAGCCCCATCAGTGTCCATCAATGCAGCCTCACCAGTGCCCATCCAATGCAGCCTGCAATGCAGAAAGAGGAGAGTCGCCGGATTACAAAGAGCGGGGATCTCCTGCTTACCTGGCGCAGACACTGTCATATGGATTCCCGCCTCCTGGACCGGCTCCTATAATAGACATCATCCATGGTAGGGCCAGCCCTGGGTGCCCCCCCCTCTGCTTGCAGTTAGTTGGCGGCCATGCCCCTGGCCCCTACTTCCTTCACAAAAAGAGAATATGGTCAGCGGGCAACGGCCGCCGGCCATTTCGATTGTAAGTTGGGGTGGCCTGGGGGGCAATTGCCACCCTGCCCCCTGGACCAGCCCTCCCCTGGCTCAAGGAACCCCTAGCAACCTCTGGAGGAACCCTGGTTGAGAAACCCTGGTCTAAACTCTGACAGGGCTGGAATGCAACTGATCAATGTTCTAACGTATGCCTGGCACACCACCCCAAGTAACCTTAGCCAGTTTCTCCCTTCACAGAGCTCTTCTCTACATGTAGGAACTTCATTCTCATTATATTCTGGACACACCTCATATGCAGAGAGATAAGATCACAAATTCTGTGTAGTTTCCATCCCCACCTGGTACCTTCCATCTGAAAAGCCAAACCACCCTACAATATGGAGGCCCCCACAGCATATGGGCGGCAGCTGCAAACCAGGCACAATATATTCCTTCCTCCGTTCTGTTCAGGAATTTGCATTTTCACAGACGCATCCAAACTAGTTTACATAACAAAATCCAGAGAGGGGATTGATGGCCAAGATCCATCAGGACACGGCGTCCGAGAGTAATTATTTGTTTTAATCACTGGAACAGCCAGCAAACAAATGAGAGGCAGTGCCCTTCTCTCGTGATTCTTAGTATTTCATGACCTTTTAATGTGGACTTGTCACATAAAACCGGAAACCTTCTCTGTTAGGCAAAAATTTCAGGTTAAGTATTTAAAAATGCCCTAAGGCTACCTTCTCACCGGCGATTAGGGCTGGTGTGAATAGTAACAGTAGAAATCTTCTGATACCTGCTGTGGTTCTCAGAGGCTAGGGGCAGCCACTGGCTCCGATCACTGTAATGACAGGTCGCTGATGGCCACAGCGATTCACCGCTTTCTGAACAGCTAACGATTGCCTTACTGTCCTGCCTTACCGCAGGTAATCGCTGGCTGTGCAGAGAGCAGCTGTCACCAACCTGTCATTATCATGAACGGGGCCGGTGGCCACACCTAGTCTCTGAGAGCTGCAGAATGAACTGCCGTTACAACTGGCACCGGCTGGCATGAATGTGGCCTAAGGAGCAGAAAATTACACTTCTCTCTTTTTTTCTGAAATGTTGGTACTCCTTCCCATGTTGGTATTCATTCTTTGCAGACGTGGCCTAACAATGACATTCTGGTAAAGTTGTACAATTTATAGGGACAGGTTGTGATTTCCTCATAGATCAGGACAAAATCCCCCTTAGTTAGATGCTGGGATGTTAGGGGATGTACCGGGGGCGTAACGATAGGGGTTGCAATTGCAACCGGGCCCCATGCTCCAGGGGGCCCGTGTGCCTCCATTGTAAACCTGAATAGGAGGGATGGTGGGGGCGGCATTTAGAGAAACTATTCTCCATTTTCCTCCTAATGGAGGAGATTGGTTCCTCTATATGTTGCCCCCCCCGTCCCTCCTATCCAGTTTACTTGTCTTCTGCTATTCCCAGGGTCCCCCCCACAGAGCTGCTGTCTTCCCCTCCTCCTCTCTCCTGCCAGCTGCTGTAGAAGATGTGTCATGATGGAGAGATGGGAACGGGTCCGTAAATTTGTAATTTCAGTGATTGGTACCAGTTGGTTCATTCATAACTGAAACATAGTAAACTGTTTTTACTATACTTCAGTTTCTGAATGAATGAGAGGCTCGGTACTCAACTAGTCCTGTCCATTCATTCTGTGCAGCTGAGGTTATACAGATGAAGATTGAGGGCCAGTTCACCTACCACATGCAGTCCATGTGTTTTTTTTCTGCATCAAAAACGCATGGAAAGTAGGTTATATGGCTTTCAATGGCATAGTTCACACCAGTGCAGTCAGATCCAGTGTGTTCCAGTTCCAGAAAAAAAAAGTAGAACATGCTG
>BLSH010424777.1:220155-230541 GCA_018402905.1 Glandirana rugosa
ACGACGTAGGTAGACCAATTCATACTAAGACGTTATGTTGTTTTTCGGTATGAAAAGAAAATCCTAAGTAGGTAGAGATCCAAAGTTCTAAAAGAGAAGTATGGCTTTTTGTTGTATTGCAGAATCATACTTAACCAGATGGATGCAGCATTGGTCCGATGCTGCATCTGTCCCCCGCTGGCTCTAACACTGAGAACTAAGCGATCAAACACTGCCAATCGCTCAGTTCTTAGAGCTCCATGAGCAGAGAGTTGGCGCCTGTCAGTCACTGCTTCTCTGCCCGCTGGAGCGCTGGGCTGCTCAGGGAGCAGGAACAGCCGGCTCAGGTTCTCAGTGGCTGTGCCAGGTGCTGGTCCAGGCACGTGGGCGGCAGTGTTCATTTTGGCATTTTAGTTTTAGTCCCCTTTTAGTCTTCTGCAATTGTTTTAGTTTTAGTTGTATATAGTCGACTATATCTATAGGACATTTTAGTCGACTAAAATGTCCTACATTTTAGTCAACTAAAATCTCCAGCACATTTTAGTCGTCTAGAATAATTTTAGTCTACTAAAATCGAATGGGTGTAGTTAAATTGTAATGCATTATGTAAGCATTTCTCTACAATACTCATATCCACACTCATATACTGCTATAGTGGAAAATCTAATATGTTATTATTTATGGTGTTGAGGTATGAACATGTGCTACAGACCAGTGTTAATTCTGACGTCAAATTTCAATTCAGTTTTAGTCTTAGTCAACTACAATGCCATTTTAGTTTTAGTCCCATTTTAGTCTTTTGACTAAAACGCCACTTTAGTTTTAGTCATATTTTAGTCATCTCAAGGACCTGAGGGTGTGTTATCGCCCTTGCTTGGGCTCACTGTGCTTCTGTGAAAGAAGGCCTTCTGACGTTATTAGGTGAGCGCTCCTTTGTCCATGAATAAGGAGCACCTACTGCCAAAGCCATGGAGAAAAGGAAAGACCCATGACTTTAGGAGTGTGGCCATAAAACTGCAGGATTTAGGGGATGTATAAAGGGGTTTGTAAGGTAAGAAACCGAAGGGCGGGAGCGGGGGGTTTCTTAAAACCTAGAGATGGATGAATCCTAAAAGAGAAGTATGGCTTTTTGTTGTATTGCAGAATCATACTTAACCAGATGGATGCAGCATTGGTCCGATGCTGCATCTGTCCCCCGCTGGCTCTAACACTGAGAACTGAGCGATCAAACACTGCCAATCGCTCAGTTCTTAGAGCTCCATGAGCAGAGAGTTGGCGCCTGTCAGTCACTGCTTCTCTGCCCGCTGGAGCGCTGGGCTGCTCAGGGAGCAGGAACAGCCGGCTCAGGTTCTCAGTGGCTGTGCCAGGTGCTGGTCCAAGCACGTGGGCGGCAGTGTTCATTTTGGCATTTTAGTTTTAGTCCCCTTTTAGTCTTCTGCAATTGTTTTAGTTTTAGTTGTATATAGTCGACTATATCTATAGGACATTTTAGTCGACTAAAATGTCCTACATTTTAGTCAACTAAAATCTCCAGCACATTTTAGTCGTCTAGAATAATTTTAGTCTACTAAAATCGAATGGGTGTAGTTACATTGTAATGCATTATGTAAGCATTTCTCTACAATACTCATATCCACACTCATATACTGCTATAGTGGAAAATCTAATATGTTATTATTTATGGTGTTGAGGTATGAACATGTGCTACAGACCAGTGTTAATTCTGACATCAAATTTCAATTCAGTTTTAGTCTTAGTCAACTACAATGCCATTTTAGTTTTAGTCCCATTTTAGTCTTTTGACTAAATCGCCACTTTAGTTTTAGTCATATTTTAGTCATCTCAATTGTTTTAGTCGTAATTTAGTAGACTAAATTGGCATTAAGTTAGTCAACTAAAATGTTTTTGTTGGTTTTAGTCGATGAAATTAACACTGGTGGGCGGATCCTGACTTTATTGTCGCGATGTTGCCCGAGCCTGGTATTTCTGTGATGTACAGGAGAAGTACAGCCAAACTAGTTTTTGCTGTACTTCTCCTTTAATGAGCTGCTAGCAGGCTTCAACAAGTAATGCTGAAGATTACCGGATGCCTGCTGAAACCTGCTAGCAGCTTATTTATAATGACAGCCTATTTGTGTTAACAATATCCCAATCACTGTATATTAATACACATACACACAGCAAGCAGACAGAATTCAGCTGACATTTATACAATATGTTAAGGTGGGGGTTGGCAACAAAGTCAATTACAATCTACATATCTGCTGTGGCCATATGATTGGAACCCAGGGCACATGCCTTGCATCTCTTGCCTGGTACCCTGGGTGCCAACAGAGCATCTACCTGTATTGGATGGTGGCCTTAAACAGGGCATAGGTCATTAGGCCCTTCCACTTCAAGACCATCACTTTCACGTTTTCCCATTGGCACAGACAGGGACAAGAACAGAAGAAACTGGAGGGACAGCCAGCCATGCCAACAGAGGGACTTCAGAGAGAGAACAGCAACTGACAGATGGTACGTGTTTGAGTGTGTATATATGTATGTAAGTATGTATGTGGGTGTAAGTGTGTAGGTATATGCATATGGATGCGTGCGTTGTTGAAATGCCTCATAGGGGGTACTGCTGTGCTATGAATAAAGGGGGTGGAATGAATCATAGGAGGTGCTGGGCACTAGGTGAATATACACATTATATTGTCAAAAATATGGGGACACCTGCCTTTACAGGCACATAAACTTTAATGGCATCCCAGCCTTAATCCGTAGGGTTCAATACTGAGTTGGCCCACCCTTTGCAGCTATAACAGCTTCAACTCTTCTGGGAAGGCTGTCCACAAGGTTTAGGAGTGTGTCTATGGGAATGTTTCACCATTCTTCCACAGGCATATTCGTGAGATCAGGCACTGATGTGGACGAGAAGGCCTGGCTCACAGTCTCCGCTCTAATTTATCCCAAAAGTGATCTATTGGGTTGAGGTCAGGAATCAGGCCAGTCAAGTTCCTCCACTCCAAACTTGTTCATCCATGCCTTTATGGTCCTTGCTTTGTGTACTGGTCCAAATAATTTGGTGGAAGGGGGATTTTGGTGTGGGGTTGTTTTTCAGAGGTTGGGCTTAGCCCTTTAGTTCCAGTGAAGGGGAATCTTAAGATGTCAGCATACCAAGACATTTTGGACAATTTGATGCTCCCAACTTTGTGGGAACAGTTTGGGGATGGTCCCCGTAATGATACCACGTGCTGGACACGTGAAACGCTGGAAACTATTTTATTCAAACGTCAGCCAAGACAGTTTTAGCCTAAGAGACACACACTGTCAGTATCTCACTCCTTTTCCCCCCTCCCTTCAGGAAAGGAATTCCTGGCTCATTTTACAAGTCACCAAGGTGTCTGGTTTTGTTTGCCAGGCCTGATCATAAACAAATAAACCAGATCCATTAAGAAGATAGAGCAGGATGCTCTGAAATATTGAGTGTGGTAAAAAGAGGCATTCAGGCAGAAGTGACCTCTCAGCAACCCCTATACCTCATGCCAACATAAGAAATATACACAGGATTCATAAATCCAGACAGGAACGTGACATCTTAATAAAAAGTACATTGTTGAATGTGGATCTTTACACTGAACCAATTGAGTCCAAACACCCATGGGCCCGATCATATAGGGAACCTCTGGTAGCTTTTCTTCCTCCTAAAGTGATGGAATGTTGGCAACCTGTCATGTTTGGACTTATTTTAATGCAACTTTTATACTGAGCTAGAATTCCTTAGTTTTGGGATTGCACCATGGTCTTATTCCGAGATATGATATTGATACAGAAAATTGCATATCAGGAAGGGTTGTTATTCCACGGTCTGCCCCGGACAGCCCATGGGCCCTCCTTTCCCATGTTAGAGGTCAGGGGCATGTAGCCCCACCCCTTTGCTTCCAGAGAAAAAGGGAATAGACAGGACAGTCTGCAGTTCTCACTTTACCATCCAAGAACGAACATCTGAGAACCTGTTGGACTCATCGACAAATCTCTGTTCAATCACGGACATTAACGGCAAGTGTCTTTCTCCCTTCCATTCTGCCTTATCGCTTTGCTGCTGTGTATTATGTCTTTAATTGCTTTGTAACACCATTTTCTGTAAATATTTTGTCTGCACCAATCTTGACCTTTTCATTATTAAACATTATTCTGAAAAGTGTTAATCTTGTCCTTAAAGCTCTTAATGCAAGCTATAATGAATCTGTTCCTTTAAAGAGTGCTACTGTTTAGGTTAAATCATCTGAATATTCCTGTCTGTGGTGACAGCGTGTGTTACAGGCGATTATTTTAAAATCATAATTGGTGTCAGATTGGGTGGTCCTCTGTTACCAGTTAGTGAGGAGGGCAATGATCTGATATCCGCGTTCGTCACAGTCCCTTCCTGTTCCAACATGAATGCACACCAGTGTACAAACAAGGTCCATAAAGACATGGATGAGCACGTTTTGGGTGGAGGAACTTGACTGGCATGCACAGAGTCCTGACCTCAACCCGATAGAACACCTTTGGGATGAATTAGAGCGGAGACTGCGAGCCAGGCCTTCTCGTCCAACATCAGTGCCTGACCTTACAAATGCGCTTCTGGAAGAATGGTCAAACATTCCTATAGACGCTCTCCTAAAAAAAAATTGTGGACAGCCTTCCCAGAAGAGTTGAAGCTGTTATAGCTGCAAAGGGTGGGCCAACTCAATATTGAACCCTACGGACTAAGACTGGGAAGTCATTAAAGTTCATGTGTGTGTAAAGGCAGACGCTCCAATACTTTTGACAATAAAGTGTACTTCTGATCCCTGCACTATAAACTGTATGTTACTGACTCCTGCAACCTGTTTGTTACTTTCACTCCTGACCCATACCCTCTGTATTATCAGTATACAGGATTTATATGGCGCCAACTGTTTACACAGGGACAGTACAATTACAATACAGTTCAATATAGAAGGAATAGGAGGACCTTGCTCATGGAGGTTACAAACTAAAAGGGGGGAGGGTGGTACAAAAGGTAAGAGCTGCCGGGGATGATCTGATTTAGGTGACTCGGGTACAGTTCTTAGGTGGAGGTGGGGCAGGCTTCCCTGAATAAGTGAGCTTTAAAGGGATTGCCTAAAGGCTGATGGGTAGGGCTGATCGGAGCTAGAGAGCAGGTGGTCGTAGGAGGAGCGGAGAGGACAATTTGGGCGATATCTGCAGATGAGGTTGGCAATGTAGCTGGGGGGCAATGTTGTGGATGGCTTTGTACGTAGTGGTTAGTACTTTAAATTTTATACAATGGGATAGGGGAAGCCAGTGCAGAGATTGGCAGAGAGGGGCAGCAGTCATGGATGGGTTAGTAAGGTTGAGTTAACCAAGGAGTGAATAAGTTGTTTTGTGGTGTCGTTAATCAGGAAGGGGCAGATTCTGTAAATGTTGTGGATGTTAAGATAGCAAGATTTAGCCAGTGACTGGATGTGGGGTTTGAAGGAGAGGTCAGAGTCTAGGATTACACCCAGCACCCTGGCATGTGTGAAGGGACCAATGGATTTGCCATTGATCTCAAAGGTACAGCGAGGTTTTTGTTTTCTGTTCTTTTATGTGTTTTTGAGCTTGCAAACCAATAATAAACCTGGCAAGCCGCCAGATTTTAAAGAAACTGACTACCATGCTGAGTCTTTTCCTCTGAAGAGTGATCCCCACGACCTAATCCCCACAGTACATAGCACACTCCTGACCTCTGTGCATAATTCCTGCATCAGACTTGGAGTGACAATGAAAGTGAAAGTCAAGTTGAAGCAAAAAATGCTGCACCCTGGTGAGCTTTGACCTCTCCCATATTGTTCAGATAAGATCTGCACCTCTTCAGGGTTGCCTACTCCTGTGTTAAGGAATAACAATGCAGGTCTTTCTGGCTGCTTCTCTCTATTTTCAGATTATTTGTATATATCAGCCTCGCCGTTGCAATTCTCTTGTGTCTGTCATCTCCATGATGCACGCATCCTCGATCAAACTCCTTTATGAAACAATAAATCTAGTTGTCACTTTTATTGGCCCAGTCAGAAAACAAATATGGTCCAACAATCTCCTGGCTGTCATACGGTTATGAGCTGCGTGCGTTTGCAAAGGGTGCTGGAATGCCTGCCGACAGCTTCATATGCTTCGATCTGCCATTTCCATTTATCAGATCTGACACTTTGGGGCAGGATTTGTGTACACAATGCTAAAATGTAAATGTGTAAGGTGGCAGCCTGGGTCCTGCATCATATCATGGCATCTACAAGTACCCACAGCATACTGCACAGTATGAACCATGGGGAAATGAAGGACCAAGATCAGCATATTGCCTTATAGTCCTTACACCAGATGCCTGATCACAAGAGAAGTCCTTACACCAGATACCCGATCACAAGAGAAGTCCTTACACCAGATGCCCGATCACAAGAGAAGTCCTTACACCAGATATCTGATCACAAGAGAAGTCCTTACACCAGACGCCTGATCACAAGAGAAGTCCTTACACCAGATGCCCGATCACAAGAGAAGTCCTTACACCAGATGCCCGATCACAAGAGAAGTCCTTACACCAGATGCCTGATCACAAGAGAAGTCCTTTCACCAGATGCCCGATCACAAGAGAAGTCCTTACACCAGATGCTCGATCACAAGAGAAGTCCTTACACCAGATGCCCGATCACAAGAGAAGTCCTTACACCAGATGCCTGATCACAAGAGAAGTCCTTACACCAGATGCCCGATCACAAGAGAAGTCCTTACACCAGATATCTGATCACAAGAGAAGTCCTTACACCAGATGCCTGATCACAAGAGAAGTCCTTACACCAGACAACTGATCACAAGAGAAGTCCTTACACCAGATATCTGGTCACAAGAGAAGCCCTTACACCAGATATCTGATCACAAGAGAAGTCCTTACACCAGATGCCTGATCACAAGAGAAGCCCTTACACCAGATATCTGATCACAAGAGAAGTCCTTACACCAGATGCCTGATCACAAGAGTAGCCCTTACACCAGATATCTGATCACAAGAGAAGTCCTTACACCAGATGCCCAATCACAAGAGTAGCCCTAACACCAGATATCTGATCACAAGAGAAGTCCTTACACCAGATGCCTGATCACAAGAGAAGTCCTTACACCAGATACCTGATCACAAGAGAAGTCCTTACACCAGATACCTGATCACAAGAGAAGTCCTTACACCAGATACCTGATCACAAGAGAAGTCCTTACACCAGATATCTGATCACAATGAGACCATGAAAGAGACAGCATGGAGGGCTATAAACAAAAAGTGTATAAATATTCAAGCAGAACATGTCCTGTAGTAATGGCAATTTCCCTTACCCATTATGACTAGAATTGCACCTATACCACTTTTTTAAACAGAGTGCAAGTACTGATACTTTTTTTTTTCCAAGTACTCGCCGATACAGATACAGTTAAAAACAGTTTTTTTTGCTATAAAATTACTTAGAACCCCCAAACATTATATATTTTTTTCCTAAGACCCTAGAGAATAAAATGGCGGCCATTGCAAAACTTTATGTCACATTGTATTTGCGCAGCGGTCTTAAAAGCGCGATTTTTTTTGAAAAAATTCAGTTTTTTTAGTTAAAAAATAAGACAACAGTAAAGTTAGGTCAATTTTTTTCCATATTGTGCAAGATAATGTTACGCCGAGTAAAATGATACCCAACATGTCATGCTTCAAAAATGCGTCCGCTCGCGGAATGGGGACAAACTTTGCAACATAAAAATCTCCATTGGCGACGTTTAAAAAATTCTACAGGTTAGCATTTTTGCGTTACAGAGGAGGTCTAGGGCTAGAATTATTGCTCTCGCTCTAACGATCGCGGCGATACCTCACATGTGTGGTTTGCACACCGTTTTCATATGGGGGCGGGACTTACGTATGCGTTCGCTTCTGCGCGCGAGCTCGCAAGGACGGTGCGCTTTAAAAGTTTTTTTTTTTTTTTTAATTATGTATTTTACTTTTTAATTTTTATTTTTACAACTTTCTTTTTTAAAAAAAAAAAATTTGATCACTTTTTTTCCTATTACAAGAAATGTAAACATTCCTTGTAATAGAAAAAAGCATGCCAGGACCTCCAAAAAATGAGATCTGGGGTCAAAAAGACCTCAGATCTCCTTTTTACACTAAAATGCATTAAAAAAATGTGACGTAGCTTCCGCCCAGCCATGTTATGGAGCCGAGTGAGCGGCTTCAACCGCTCAGTCGGCTCACGGACACTGGGGGGAAAGCATCGGATCATCTCCGCTGCTGCCGGCGGGTCCGGTAAGCGGCGGAGATGACCGGAAAGCGGCGGGAGGGGGGGCACCCCTCCCACCGCTGATAAAAAGTGATCTCGCGGCGAATCCGCCGCTAAGACCACTTTTATCTTGTACAGAATCGCTGCCTGAAAAAATAGATACCGGGGTTATGGTAGCTATCTGCTACCATAACAACGGTATTCCACTTCAAAGTACCGCCGTCAAACGACGTACGGCAGTCCGGAAGTGGTTAAAAATGTCATGTGACAGTAGGCACCAGGGTGGATTTGATTTAAATCAAGTCAATTGAAATCACTAGTGAAAGGTTGGATTTAAATCAATTTGATTTAAATCATAGTTATTAAAAGAGCAACTGTCATCTCTGTCCCCCCGCTGCTCCTCCTCTGACCCGCTGTTGACTCACCGACAGTCCCATTCACTTTAATGGGACGACTGGTGATGGGTCAGTGACACAATAAGGTGAGGGACATGGTGGCAGCAGGTGAGGGGATGCCCGCTAACAGGCGCTGCCATGATGGATTTGAAATGACAGATGCTCTTTAAATGTAAAGACTTATTCTTGCTGGTAGTTGAAATCTTTAATATTTGCAAACAAAATGAAGGTTTCCTATTTAGAATAATAAGCGGTCAGGTTATTAAAAAGAGCGATATCAGAACCGATTCAATCAGTTTGTAGCGTACATAGATTTGCAAAACAATGGGATAAAGGAATATTCCTAAACTTTGTTTTATCTCATGGTTACTGTGAAATTGTGTGAATGCATCAATGCAGTGCGTGTTCTCAGCTTGCAGAGCTTGGATTTATTGAATGAGTTTACAAAAAATGTAAATATTGCAGAATATACAGCCGCATGCTACATAACGAAGCTCCATTTCATGCTGAATAAACTAAATTATTAATGTATCTTAGATAGAAAACTATATTTAGATATATTTATACTCTAAACGCATTTTATTAAAATAAATTGATTCAAAAAAATCTGATTTAAAAATAACTAAATAATAAACATTGATTTTTATCCACCCTGAGTGGCACTAATATGCAACACTGATCGGCACTGATGACACGTGGACTGTGTCCGTAGTATTTTTATTTTATATTTTCTTTCTATAATTGTATTTTTTTAATATTTTTTACAATACATATATATTTTACAATGCTTTCTTTTTTTTTTGGGGGGGGGGGTAGATGGTGGCAGTGTTTTTTTTTATTTTTATTTTATTTTTTCAATTTTTATACTTTTAATTATTATTATTTATTTTTGGGGGGGGGGGGGGGGGTTTGGTGAGATATCAGGGGTCTAAACATCTCCCCTTTCAGACAGAGAAAGGGACTGAGGACAGAGATTCCCCAGTCCCTTTCTCTGCAGTCTCAGCTGCACTGAAGATGAATGGACAGGAGACAGAGGATGCTGTTCATTTATAAATTGAAGCTGAGTAAACAGTTTACAATGCTCAGTTATGAGTGGACAGAGGCAGTGATCACTGACTGTTCATTCAGAAAAGGAAGGAGCTGGTAAATGACATATTTACCAGCTCCTTCCTCTGCTCTCCATCCTGACAGATCTGGAACAGGGGGGACCGGAGGTGGACAGAGGGAGCAGAGGAGCCCACAAGAGGGGGACCAGAGGAGCACGCAGAGGGGGACCGGAGGAGCACGCAGAGGGGGACCGGAGGAGCACGCAGAGGGGGACCGGAGGAGCACGCAGAGGGGGACCGGAGGAGCACGCAGAGGGGGACCGGAGGAGCACGCAGAGGGGGATCGGAGGAGCACACAGAGGGGGAAGGAGCCCGGAGGAGGACACTGTGGGGGACCGGAGGAGCCCGGAGGAGGACACGGTGGGGGACCGGAGGAGGACACGGTTGGGGACCGGAGGAGGACGCGGTTTGGGACCGGAGGAGGACACGGTTGGGGACCGGAGGAGGACATGGTTGGGGACCGGAGGAGGACACGGTGGGGGACCGGAGGAGGACACGGTGGGGGACCGGAGGAGGACACTGTGGGGGGACCGGAGGCAACCCTATATATGACCATTCACTGGACAATGCTAAGTCACATGACCTATGCCTTTGAAATCGTTCCCAAAA
>BLSH010424918.1:32207-57647 GCA_018402905.1 Glandirana rugosa
GAGGTCGCCCGAGTCCATCTAAGGGACACCGCAGACAGGTCCATAACCTAGAGCCTGAACGTCCACCTTGGCTCCAAATTCCACCTCTACTGACCTATAACCCTCTGGTCAGTCCCTAGCCGCCTAGGGTTGTAACCCACCCTACGGAAATTCCATGTATGATCTCCAGTCATCGGGATCTTTCGTCCGGAGATAGAGGGCCTCCTGCCTAATTGAGTCGGCTTCAGCTCTAGTGAGTTACGCTTTACGTTCCTTACGAACTTTAGCAATAATGGACACATACTGACCTCTAGTATGTACCTTAAAGGCATCCCACCCAATGTTGGGATCCGCCGATCCCTGACTGGTCTCCCAATATCCAGTCATCTCCACCTTAAACCTCGGTTCCACCTGCAAGTCCGAGATCCAATACCTGGACAGACGCCACAGGGAATCTACCTGAGCCCGCTGGAGAACCAGGGTAAGTGAAAGTGGGGCATGGTCGGTGACACCTCTAGGAAGAATCTTGATCCCCTTCACTCTGTCTAAAACTGATCCTGTCACAAGATCTATGTGCTACAACGCCCTATGCATTGCCGAATGGCAAGTGAAGGCTTTGGTTGTGGGATGTCTCCAACGCCAAGCATCAGTGAGTCCATAAGTCTGGGCCCATGTGTCCAGTACCTGATGAGGATTATGGCCAGGGTTAAATCTATCCATCTCTGGATTCAGGACCAGATTAAAGTCTCCTAGCATTACAATTCTATCAGTCTGGAATTGCGCAGTTTTGGAGACAATCTGGTGAAGTAGTGATAATGAGGCTGGCGGCGGCACATACAGCCCAACAATAATCCAAGGTTGCCCCCATATCTGAGCATAAAGGATAACATACCTTCCGCCTGGGTCCAGGACCAGGTCCAGGAGAGCAAACGGAAGGGACTTCAGTACCAGCACACTGACTCCCCTGGCAAGGTTCGAGTATGTGGAGTGGTAATGGTGGCCCACCCACGGCTTCTTCAGACTTAAGGTTCTGCACCCCACCAGATGAGTTTTCTGGAGCACACAAATGTGCGGGTTATGCTGTTAATAAATTGGCACACCAGGGATCTTTTAATCGGGAATTCAAGCCCCGGGTGTTCCAAGATAAGAGTTTAAGTGATGCCATACTCACTCCACATAGTCGAAACCCCACCCAGATTCTCCACCATCATTTTGAGAGAAAGCTCCTGGGGGTCAGGATAGCACCATAAAATAGCATATATATTGTGTACATAATACCTGTTCAAGACATGCAACATTGTGTATAGTGACTTAAAATTAAAAAACTGACAGCCCCGGAACTCGGGCGAACCGAAACAAAATCCCCCCCACCCCACCCGCCCCCTTAAAACTGAGGAGGGTCTGGATCCCCAACAAAACCAAAATCACACCATAGTTGTGCATGGAGGCGCAAGAACCCAAGGGACTCAGCCTGCACCAGAGCACTTTCAAGCCCAGTGCAGGCTGTAGTCCGGCTAGGATTACTTATTTTGTTTCACCTGGAGCCCCGGGGGCACACAGCTTAAACCCTAGTTACTAAAGACTTATACATTATAACAAGATTAGAACATCAGTCCCTGTAAGGGGACAAATATCCCCCCCCCCCTCCACCCCCCATTTCACCCTCCATGTCCCGAAAGATATATGTCACTGGCCAACCCAAGTTCTGACAACCTTCTACATGGCAGCATGCATTCCAGCCCGAACTAGGAGTTCACAATAAAGATATCCTTTTGGATCCCTCCGTTCAGGTGGCATGGACCCACAATGGTAAGTCATTCAGCATCTCCCCCCAGCACCTCTCCCCCCTAGGAGCATAGGCCTGTCTCCAGGAAAGTTGGTCAAATAGACAGAGGAGAGGGAAAGGGGGGGGGGGGTCGGTAGGGTCATCATCCAGGTGGGTGAAGTCGCTAGCGAAGGAGTCCAGGGGCAGCAGCGGGTAGGTGCA
The DNA here is from genome assembly GCA_018402905.1 of Glandirana rugosa. Lineage (NCBI taxonomy): Eukaryota > Metazoa > Chordata > Amphibia > Anura > Ranidae > Glandirana > Glandirana rugosa. The sequence continues at coordinate 34,174 of BLSH010424918.1, forward strand.
TGCTGAAGAGCAGGAGAGGTGAGGAAACTGGCACTGACACCACAACGAATGCCCGACATCCTCCCAGCATGGGCGACCTTACTGTGGCCGCTGGTAGCATATCTACAGCACTCTAATATCATAATCAGGGCCGTGCGAGGAGTGCAGAGTTGAGACAATCCCCGCACCCTCCCATGCCATCCGTCACCCACTCGGTGGGACAGCAGAGTCAGGGGGGAGAAACAAGGGAGAGAGACCTCCCAGATGCTGGGAGAGCGTGCGAGGGAGCAAATGCAGACAGAGGTCGAATCATCAGACTCAAACAAACAGTCCATGGACCTTTCCTGATGACAATAGGGAAGGCAGCCACATAAGTAGGAAGGTCAGTAATAGCCAAACAGAAGTGATCAGTCTTCCCAGGAGGGGAGGAAGGAGGAGAGCAGGTGACACACCATCAAGTAGCAAGATTCCACAGGTTCTCAGTGGCGGAGCGATTCAGCCCAAGTAGCAGCTGCGCTGGGTGATGTAAAAAACTGCACTTGTTCGCCGTCCTGTACCCTCAATCTTGCAGGGAACAGCATACTGTATCTAATGCCTATTTGCCTGAGCATTGCTCTAACCTGGTCGAACGACTTCCTGAGTTTTTGTGACGACTTTCCCTGATTTTGAATAATCAGGGAAAAACATCAGCCTCGCGCCCTCATATCTGACCTCCTCCTGGGAGCGGGCGGCTCTAAGCACCGTATCCCTGTCCCTGTAGTGAAGGAATTTGAAAATAAAGGTCTGGGGGGGGTGATCCCACCGGACCCTTGGTAGTGGGCATACGATGAGCTCTCTCCACTGAAAAGTGGGGAGAGAACCGAGCCTGAATGAACAGAGCGGGGAGCAGGCGCTCTATGAATGCGACCGGGTCGGGGGCCGATGAGGTGGATGTTGGAGCGGCGGTTCCTGTTCTCGGCATCCTCTGCTCTGGCCTGCAGGAACTTTACATTCAGTTTGAGAGTGTGGATATCAGCCCGATTCTCCCGCTGATCATCTTCCGTTGCTGACACCCGCCGCTCCACCTCCTTCATCCGGTCTCTGAAGGTGTCCATGTCTCGACAGATCAAAGCCGTTTCAGTCTGGAGCCCTTCCAGCTTAGAGTAGTCTGGCAGGTATTAATAGCAGCCATCAGGGCATCAAAGGCAGGGGAACCCGCATGTATGGCTCCATCTGTAGGTCGCGGAGCTGGCGAATCCATGGCGTGTGCTGCATGTGTGAGCGGGCCAGTAAGCGGCGACCTGTGCACTGCAACGGATTTTCGCTTCTTCTGAGCAGATCGGTTGCCTTTTTTCATCGCCAACAGGGATTACCGAGGAAGCGGGTATCAGATTAGCATTTACCAAGTATTAGCCGGGTGTCCCACAGCAGGATAAATAAAAGATTAAATCGCTGGAGGGAGGAGCTCTGCTAAAGAACGTCTGCTCCCAGCGCTATCTTGGACACGCCCCCAGAGGAGCCATTTACTCGTTACCTTGAGGGGGGAATTGTAAGATCCTCAGAGACAAAGCTGCCTGATGTGGGCGGAGTCCTGGTTTAGGGGAACCAATCAGCTCATGTCTAGTAATAATCTTTTTATTTTTATTTTAGTAGATGGACGGGAGATGAGGAAAACCTCAGAGGATTGTCTCACTTTGTCTCCAGACTGTAAAGTAGAAGATGAGGACATCACACAGTATAGTCCAGGAGAAAACCCGGCTACCTCAAATGTCCATCCGACACCACACAGTGTAGATGGACCATCGTATTCCTCTTATCCTGAGGAGCCTCAGACTGTGAGGGACGGTGCCGTCCTTCCAACAGATAAGAGGTTTTCCTGTACTGAGTGCGGGAAGTGTTTCCGTTTTAAATCCAATCTAAATGTACATAAAAGGTCTCACACGGGTGAGAAGCCGTATTCTTGTCCACAGTGTGGAAAATGTTTTTCAGTGAAGTCCAGTCTTCACAGACATCAGATGTTTCACACAGGGGAGAAGCCATATTCCTGTCCTGAGTGCGGCAAATGTTTTTCAGTGAAGTCCAGTCTTCACAGACATCAGATGTTTCACACAGGGGAGAAGCCGTATTCCTGTCCTGAGTGCGGGAAATGTTTTTCACAGAAATCTGATCTTTGCACACATCAGAGATCTCACACAGGGGAGAAACCGTATTCCTGTCCTGAGTGCGGGAAATGTTTTTCAGACAGGTCCATTCTTTACACACATCAGAGATCTCACACGGGTGAAAAGTCGTATGCCTGTCCTGAGTGCGGGAAATGTTTTTCAAGCAAGTCTGGTCTTTACACACATCAGAGATCTCACACAGGGGAGAAGACATATTCCTGTCCTGAGTGCGGGAAAAGTTTTTCAATGAAGTCCCATCTTGATAGACATCAGAGATGTCACACAGGGGAGAAGCCATATTCCTGTCCTGGGTGTGGAAAATGTTTTTCACAGAAGTCCAGTCTTAACACACATCAGAGATCTCACATGCTGGAGAAGCCGTATTGCTGTCCTGAGTGTGGGAAATGTTTTTCAGGCAAGTCTGGGCTTTACATACATCAGAGATCTCACACAGGGGAGAAGCCATATTCCTGCCCTGAGTGCAGGAAATGTTTTTCAATTAAGTCCCATCTTTACATACATCAGAGATGTCACACGGGGGAGAAGCCGTATTCCTGTCCTGAGTGCGGGAAATGTTTTTCACAGATGTCCAGTCTTTACACTCATCAGAGATTGCACACAGGGGAAAAGCCGTATTCCTGTCCTGAGTGCAGGAAATGTTTTTCAGACAATTCAACTCTTTACAGACATCAGAAATCTCACACAGGGGAGAAGCCATATTCCTGTCCTGAGTGCGGGAAATTTTTTTCACAGAAGTCCGATCTTCACAGACATCAGAAATCTCACACAGGGGAGAAACCACTTTCCTCAATTGTTCCTCACTGAAGTCCTGTCTTCCTGTACATCAGGGATCCCACACAACCCTCAAGGTGTATTAGTGCCTTGAGTGTGGGAAATGTCTTCTAAGTGTTGTACCATGTTGGCCATTGATAGCAGGAGAAAAATAAAAATTGAGTCATTACCTTTCATTGGCTGAGAACATTTTGTGGTGTGGAGATTTCACAAAAAGAGGTAGGTTTTTAAAATAAAATATTTGAACCAATGTGATAAATAATGGCTGTATTTTATTTCATAAACTGATTTTCTTGGCTCCATTTAGTGTCCATAATGCAGTATTGTACTATTTTTATTGAGGTATTTCAGACAAATATCCCATTACGGTCACTAGATGGAGCTGGTGGTCATAGGAAATCACTTAAACTATGTCCAGAACTGGTTGGATGAATTTTTGTCACATTCGTCCAGTTATTTTATTATAAGTAGATCCCTTAATTTCCTTTGTCAGGCATGGTTCGATGGTAATATCTGAGATCGGAGTCATGAACTTATGCGTTAAGTAGACACTGAAGGATAAAAGTTACCTAAACAAACACTATTAAACCCGCCATTGATTTAAAATGCAAAATACTGCATTTGGTTTTTAGATGGCGCCAAGTATAATAGAAATTAGCACCATCTAATAGTAAATATGGTATTTTCCATTTTAAATTAATGGAAACCATTCAAACAGCTCAACAAAAAGTTTATCAACTTTATTCACACAGAAGGAATGTACATGTACTTTGGATGAATGAATTGCTATGTAAATTATTTATGAATAGACCCCTAAATGTCAGGAGATGTTTATATAAGGATGGGAAGTATGTAGCAGATAAATTAATAGACCTCCTAGCAATGTTATTACCAGGCTGCAGCTAGGGGGAGCTCTAATGTTTAGAGTGTGACCACAGCAGAGTGATCCCATCTATCTCACATTAACCCTTTCACTGCCAGAGCTGTTTTGTATTATTTTTGCACACATGGTAAAATGTAGATTTTGGGCCTGAAGATTGGATAAAACCCCCAAACATATTTTCCTAAAGCAGAGGCCCTGGAGAATAAAATGGTGGTAATTGTTAAGGTGTTCCTCGTACACAAATGTCACCTTCATATCCGGGTTTATTTTCTACTTTCCCCCATTTTCTATGGTGTGATCTTTTGTACAATACTTTGTTATAATAATTGTTAGGAACTGCTATGATAACCCTCGGCTATCATCTCTCTGTCAGTCTGTCTTAAGCTTGGGCGCCCAAGGAGAGCCGTCTTCACACAAGCCCCAGTCTTCACCCCAATGATCACAGACCAACAGAAAGCATGGTGAAAAACAGACTCTAATTTTACTGGCATGGTGAGGGGTTTTATACACTTTTTAGACAAAGAAATACATAATTCATACAAGGGAGGGGATATGTAATTACGTGTCTTATAGGAAAAAAGAATAGTTGTCTTGTATAGCAGTTATTAATATTTTCTCATACGCTTTCTCATGTAGAGACATCATTAGCAACTTTTTATCTGTACAGTGAGTTCTCTCTTCAAGGTCTGTTCCTTCACACACCAGCCAGATGGCACATTCTTTCAATGTGGCGTGTAGAGGAACAAAACCCTGCCGAGATGAACAGAAAACATTGTCAGCATAAACTTCTTAAAGCAACATTTACCCTAACAAGATGGAGTAACTAAGGATAATAGGTTTTCTATCATCTACAATAATGTAACACATTGTGTATCGTATTGTACGACTTCGCCTCCACATCCCAGACAAGCCATTTTCCTGACCAATTGGATTTCTACCTTTACTATGTTATTGATTTCTTTCTGCACTCTTGTTGAAATTAAAATTATAAGAAAAAATATATTGAATGAAGTAAATTTTGTGTGTCGGTGCAATGATGCGAAACTTCAGTATCCAGGAACGGCTGGTAGGTGACATTTCCATAGACAGCCCAAGGAAATGACAAGGGGCCCCAAGAAACCTTTGGAGGAACCCTGGCTGAGAAAGGCTGGACTAGGCAGTCATATAATATTATTATTATACAGGATTTATATAGCACAAACAGTTTGCGCAGCGCTTTACAACATGGGGGCAGACAATACAGTTACACTACAATTCAATACAGGAGGAATCAGAGGGCCCTGCTCATTGGTGCTTACAATCTATGAGGGAGGGTTAAGTGATACAAAAGGGGTAATAACTGTGGGGGATGAACTGATGGATAAAATAAAAGTGTAGTTGGTGGGTGGGGGCAGAAAAGGCTTCTATGAGGAGAAGCGTTTTAAGGGGTCGCCTAAAAGTGGATAGAGTAGGAGAGAAGTTCTGGAGGTAAGCATGGGAGGAGATGACAAGGGAACTGGAGAGCAGGAGGTTAGTGATGTAGCAGGAGGCCGAGTTGTTGACGGCTTTGTAAATTTATTATTAGTATTTTGAATTTAATTAATTGGGTGAGAGGCAGTCATTGGAGGGATTGGCAGAGGGGTGGCAGGCACTGAGCGGTTTGTAAAGTGGATGAGCCTGGCAGCAGCATTCATGGTGGATTGAAGGGAGGATAGCCTATGTAAAGGTAAGCCAATGAGGAGGGAGTTGCAGTAGTTGAGGTGAGAGATGACCAGGGAGTGAACTAGAAGCTTTGTGGTGTCATTGGTTAGGAAGGGGCGTATTTTGGAGATATTGCGGAGGTTGAGGCGGCAAACTTTGGAAAGTGATTGGATGTGGGGCTGAAAATGGAGATCAGAGTCCAGGATTACACCTAGAACCCTGACATGCGGGGACGGGTTGATGGTTGTGCCATCGATCTAGACAGAGAAGTCAGGGGAAGGGGCACGTGGGGTGCAAATACTATGAGCTCAGTTTTGGATAGATTGAGTTTGAGGAAGTGGTGTGACATCCAGACTGAGATGTTTGTTAGTAAATTAGTGATAAATGAGGAGACTGAAGGAGTGAGCTGAGGGGTAAAGAGATAGATTTGGGTTTCATCAGCATAGAAATCATATTGAACGTCATGGGAGGCTATCAGCTGATCGAGGGAAGAGGTGTAGCTTGAGAACAGGAGAGGTCCAAGAACAGAACCTTGGGGAACCCAATGGAGAAAGGAAGAGAAGAGGAGGAAGAAGAATTGTAAGTGACAGTGAAGGTGCGGTGGGATAGGTAGGGTGAGAGCCAGCGAAGAGCATGGAGACCAAAGGAGTGGAGTTTTGTGAGGAGAGGTTGTCAGCCGTATCAAAGGCAGCTGAAAGGACCAGAAGTTCGGGGTACAGAAAAGTGTCCATTGGTTTTGCTAATAATTGAAAGGTGTGGATGCGCTACCAATAAACAAATAAGCAATGTGAAGTGCGCCAAACAATGCTACCGCTTCAGTCCTAAATGTATACATGGTACATAATAAAAATATGATCAACATGAAAACATTAATAGTGACTGAATAAACAATGCATTGATAATAATGTTTCCCCCCATAGTGAATATTAAGTGCTATATTGCTAGGGTGCATAGAATACATGAACATTTCATTTCCATAATCAATAAATGATTCCAGTGAAATGTAAGTGTGAAGTTGTGAATATTCCAATGTGGCTAAGAGCCAACAGTCCCCTTAGATTTGTGCCAATCAGGATTTCAATCACTGTGACTCTTCTTTCCAAAAAACCTTCCTAAAGATGTGATAAAATCAGAACGGTGCACCGTGCTCCCTCCACCAGGTGAATTGGACGCTCGCCTTAATGGACGACCCCCCACTCGGGACAATTCACATTGTAAATTCCTTCACTTTCCTGGATAAATAAACTCATTTGGAAGCAATCCCTTCAAAGTGCGAATCGCACAGAAAACTGAATTAAAGTGCTAACCGCACAGGGCCTGGGTAAAGGTGCCAACCCCAAAGGACCTGGTTAAAGGTGCTAACCGCACAGGACCTGGTTAAAGGTGCTAACCGCACAGGACCTGGTTAAAGGCGCTAACCGCACAGGAACTGGTTAAAGGCGCTAACCGCACAGGAACTGGTTAAAGGTGCTAACCGCACAGGACCTGGTTAAAGGTGCTAACTGCCCAGGACCTGGTTAAAGGCGCTAACCGCACAGGACCTGGTTAAAGACGCTAACCGCACAGGAACTGGTTAAAGGTGCTAACCGCACAGGACTTGGTTAAAGGCGCTAACCACACAGGACCTGGTTAAAGGTGCTAACCGCACAGGACAACTGCACAGGAACTGGTTAAAGGTGCTAACCGCACAGGACCTGGTTAAAGGTGCTAACCGCACAGGAACTGGTTAAAGGTGCTAAGCGCACAGGACCTGGTTAAAGGTGCTAACCGCACAGGAACTGGTTAAAGGTGCTAACCGCACAGGACCTGGTTAAAGGTGCTAACCGCACAGGAACTGGTTAAAGGTGCTAACCGCACAGGAACTGGTTAAAGGTGCTAAGCGCACAGGACCTCTTTAAAGGTGCTAACCACAGGGGCGTGGCCGGGATGTGAAAGGAAGAAGTCGCATACTGCCTGAGCTCCTTTCTGCCATTAATCCTGACGTTGATCCGGGCTCCTTTTCTTTGCTCCACGACTTCCAGCAAAACACCCTGGGTTCCAGAAAGGCACCGGGCACCCCGTGGGCTCCCCCGTTGTCTCCGGGCAAGCTCCGCTCTTCAAAAGGCCAGTCGGCTTGCTCCTCCATCCCACCGTCGGCCATCTTGCCCATGAGGCGCTCCTCCTGCAGGAAGACGGCGGCCACACAGACGCTCGCCATGGCATCTGAGCAGTCAACTCCCACCACTGCAGATATTTTGGTGGCTATTAAATCCTGCAATGAGGCGGTTAAATCCTGCAAGGACACCCTGACTGCCAAGATGGATTACCTGGCTACGGACATCAGCCTCATTAGGCATGATCTGGACAAGTTCAGGTCCAGAATGACGAGGCAGAAGGACATTACCAGGGCTGATTCCAGTGAGGTATGGGCATTGCAGATCCAGGTAAAGGCTCTCCAGGACAAGGCCATTGACACAGAAAACAGATTAGGAAGAAATAATATTAGAATATTGGGCCTCCCAGAGAGAGCGGAAGGCCTCAAGCCAGCAGAGTTTACAGAGGCCTTCCTGGTGCAGCTGTTGGATCTGCCTACGATGCCTTCCACATTCGTGGTAGAGAGGGCACACAGGATCCCCCCCCCCCGCACCATCCATTCCTGGTGCACCTGCAAGACCCTTTCTCCTCCGATTATTGAATTATTGGGATAGAGACCGGATCCTGGCAGTGGCCAGGGCCAAAGGGGATCTCCGCTATAATGACTCCAAAATCCTGCTTTTCCCGGATTATTCCCTGGAGGTCCAGCAGAGGCTCAGGGAGAAGGGCATGAAGTTCAGGCTTCTCTACCCCAGCAAGCTCCGGGTCGTGGACGGGGAATGCACACAGTGCTTTGACACCCCAGTGGCAGCTGCTACCTGGCTGGATGGGTGCTGAGGCCGCTCGCAGTCTCCCCCCCCCCACCTGGCGTTTTGGTCCTTGCCCGGATTTCAGCTGTCATCCTCAGCTTCTCATCCAGAAGCAAGCCTTTAAAAAATTTTGGCAATGTACAATGTTCTCCCTTTTATTTTTCATTTGATACTTTCCCTTCTCCCCTGTGAGGACTTCCTCTTGCCTATACTCCCTGTGGGACCCTTTGAGACAATGTGATCCGGCTCAGACATCCTGCACGGAACTTTAGCCCTAAACATGCTGAGGTTGTTGAACCCAGATTCCTTATGTTTTTCATATTTTTTTATTTTTAAATCCTCACCTGCACCAGGAGTCATAACTAGGAAGCAAGGACAGTGTTCGTTTTCTAGTGCCCTTCAATGATCTGTTTTACACGATCTGACTGTGGATTGGCGCATCCTGGTTTCCCCCCAGCGCACCCCTAGTTAGAGAGGGATCTCCTTTTTATCCCATCCAATGTGGGGTATAGTTATTGTTCAGGGTACAGGCCCTGCCGGAGTCCCCCTACCTTTTTTGGGACCGACTATCGGCAAGGGCAGGGTGGGCAACTTGTTGCCCGGTTGGGTATATGTTGTTAATATGTTAAGTATTGTAATGTTTGGCCGTGTTAATGTACCTTCTAAGCTCTCTATCTGTTTGCTGTTCCCAAGATGGTCCTGCAGGCCGTGGGCCCCCCTATGTGCCACTATTTAAGCTTTGATAATGCCATGCTACCCAGATGGCTCCCAGTGATAATTCTAAACTCACCATTTTATCCTGGAATGTCAGGGGTTTAAATTCCAAATTCAAGCGGGCGCTCCTTTTTAAATATCTCAAACTGCATAACCCCCACATAATAATGCTTCAAGAAACACACCTCGTGGGCAGCAAACTACAGGCCTTGAAGAAGCCCTGGATTCAAAGGGCTGTTCATGCTTCTTATTCTACATATGCCAGGGGGGTCTCAATTTTGTTTAGCAAGTCCCTTCAATGTGCCATAGAACATGTAATAACGGACCCCCCGGGCAGGTTTGCAGTGGCGGTTTTTACCCTAGGAGGTGTACGCTATGTAATTGCCAGTATCTATTTGCCCCCCCCCCCTTCTCCCCGACAGTTCTGTATGCTGTGCTGGAAAAGATTGCCCCATTTTGCCCGGCTAAACTACTACTAATGGGTGACTTCAATGCCATCTTAGCACCTGATCTTGACAGGCCGGTCACTCCAAAGAGCTTCTCTATGGATCTTGGGGTCTGGGCCCAGGTGGGTTCACGGAGGTGTGGAAGTGGAAGCACCCCTCGGACAGGTCCTATTCTTGTTTTTCGGCTACCCACAAAACTGCTTCACGCATTGACCTGGCCTTTGTGAACCCCTCCCTGCTGTCGGACACCCTGGAAGCTGAGTATCTACCTGTTGGCCTGTCTGACCACAGTCCTATGCTCCTTACCCTACGTTCCCCCCTCCTTCACTCCAGGTCCTGCTGGAGGTTGGGGCAGCCCTGGGTGGCCCACCCCGATTTGTTGAACATTATTCCGCCTAAATTTTTTGAGTACTGGGATCACAACCCGGGGTCATCTGACCCTACGGTGGTGTGGGATGCTTTCAAGGCATACACTTGGGGCCAGTACATCTCTGCCATTGCGGGGGTGCGAAGAGAGCAATCGGCTACCACTACTACCCTACAAGACTCCGTGGCATCTTCCACTAAGACCTATGAGGAGGACCCCACGGAAGTAAATTTTGACTTTCTCCACTCGGTGCAGAGAGCTTTGCGGCTGCACTTGGCGGAGATTACCAGACTTGACCAATACCATAATAAACAACGATACTTTGAACAGGGTGACAGAAATGGCCATTTGCTGGCAATAATGGCACAGCATGACCAACCGCTGACTGATTCCTCCCCTGGTTTCCCCCTCGGGGGAATCAGTGACATCTCCCCCAGACATACTGGCCAGGTTCCAGCAATACTACTCCTCGCTTTACACATTGGCCCTACTGCAGGACTTCCAACCTTGTGACTTGGCCCCATGGCTTGACCCACTGGCCCTGTGCTGGCTCATGGACTCAGACAGGAAGTCATTGGTGAGACCCATAACCCCTGAGGAGATTCTGGATTCTATCCGTTCCTTCCCTGCGGGTAAGTCTCCGGGCCCAGATGGGCTCCCCGTGGAGTTTTATAAGCTGCACGAGGACCTATTGGCCCCTAGGCTTGCTCAGCTATACACGGGATGTCTGGCTGCTGGGGCGCTGCCGATCTCCATGAGCCATGCCCATATAGTTTTGAATCACAAACCTGATAAAGACCCAGCGTCCTGCTCATCATACAGGCCTATCGCCCTCCTGAATGCAGACTTTAAGATCCTTACCAAATTGCTAACCAAAAGACTGCAGCCTTTACTGACGAAAGTGATTGACCCTGACCAAACAGGTTTTATGCCTAATAGGGCGACAGACGTTAACCTGAGAATGCTTTTCACCAACATTAATGCACAGCATTTCAATAGCGGAACCAGGGCGGTGGCCTCCCTGGATATTGAGAAGGCCTTCGACACAGTAGAGTGGCCTTTTCTGTGGGAGGTCCTCCGACGCATGGGATTCCACCTGGTCTTCATAGATTGGTTGAGAGTCCTGTATAGGAGTCCAACATCCGCCATAAAGCTGGGGGAGGCCTGTCGGAATCATTCTCGCTGTCTAGGGGTACCAGGCAGGGCTGCCCTCTCTCTCTGGCACTCTTTGCTATCGCCATGGAGCCGGTGGCAGAGGCCCTATGCAGCTCCCCGCACATCCGCGGTTTGCCTATTGGGGTGCTGGAGGAGAGGGTGGCTCTGTATGCTGACGACCTCCTCTTATTTCTTAATGACGCTGATTCATCTCTTCAGGGAGCTCTCCAGCTGCTAAACTCTTTCGCCACCATCACGGGTCTCAGGGTGAATTGGGCCAAATCCCTCTTTTTTCCCATTGACCCTGACACCCGCTCCACGGCCCCTCCCCTCCGGTGGGTTGAAGACTTCAGATACCTGGGGGTGGTGGTCTCTGGGCGGGCCTCTGACTACATATCTCTCAACCTTCTGCCCGTTGTGCAGAAGGTCAGGCTCAAGCTGAAGGCGTGGGAGTCCTTACCCTTGTCACTAATGGGGTGCATTGCCTTGCTAAAAATGAAAATATTACCGAAATGTACCTATTGTTCCGACATTCGCCACAGTGGATCCCCAAGTTCTTTTTCACACAACTCCAACAATTATTCTCTTCCTTCCTCCAAAAATCCCAGGGGGGTCTGGCGCTCCCGGACCTCTATAAATATTACCTGGCCACTCAGCTAGTTACAGTGGCCTGGTGGCTTAACCAGGGTGGTAGTAATTCCTCCACAGCGCTGGAGGCCACGGTGGTTGGCTCTCTGGAGGTTTACTGCTCCAAGGTCCCCGTGCTCCATACGATTTGACACCATCAATGCTCACCACACTCCGAGCTTGGGGCGCAGGGCTTCGGATTGAGGGGCACCCCGGTGAGGCATTCTCCCCTAATGCCCTCTTGTGGCGGAACCCCAACCTCCCTCATTTATACCAGCTGCTGGAGCCCTATGCTTGGACGAAGTACCAGATCAAGACTATGTCCCAAGTAATAACGGCCCTCTCCTTAACCACTTGCCGACCGCCAATCGGCAATTGACGGCGGCAAAGTGGCTCTGTAACGCGGATCGCCGTCATATGACGGCGGCCGCGTGATCGCACCTAGTGAGCGCATGCGCGCCGCCGGAGGCGCGCACGTGCGCTCACTGTGTTCGGGGAGGGCCAGGGAGCGGGTGCTGCGGCTTCGATTACCACCGGCTACCCGCGATGGCCCCCCCGGAGCGAAGGAACGGAGGTCCGTGTATGTAAACACGGACCTCCGTTCTGTGAAGGGGGAAGGGCTGTGATCACAGCCTTCCTGTATACGAAGGCTGTGACCACTTCCCTTCCCCAGCCAGGGCAGTCCCCCCACAGTTAGAACACGCCCAGGGAACATACTTAACCCTTAGAGCGCCCCCTGCAGGTTAACCCCTTCACTGCCAATGGCATTTACACAGTAATCAGTGCATTTTTATAGCACTGATCGCTGTATAAATGCCAATGGTCCCAAAAAAGTGTCAAAATGGTCCGACATGTCCGCTGCAATATCGCAGTACCGCTAAAAATCGCAGATCGCCGCCATTACTAGTAAAAAATAAAAAAAATAAAAAAACCTCAAAAATGAATTCTCATAATCCGTAAACGCAACCACTTTTGCGCAAACCAATCAATAAATGCCGATTGCAATTTTTTTTATCGCAAATATGAGGAAGAATATAAATCGGCCAAAAACGGTGAAAAAAAATGTTTTTTTATATTTTTTTTTGGATTTGTATTTTAGCAAAAAGTAAGAAATTTGTTTTTTTTTGCAAAATTGTCGCTCTTCTTTTGCTTATAGCGGCGATCAGAAATGACGCAGAGGGGATCAAATACCACCAAAAGAAAGCTCTATTTGTGGGAAAAAAAGGACGCAAATTTTGTTTGGGTACAACGTCGCACGACCGCGCAATTGTCAGTTAAAGCGAAGCAGCGCCGAATCGCAAAAAGGGCTCCGGTCCTAAAGCTGGAAATCCTTCCGGGGCTGAAGTGGTTAAAATCCTTTGCCCAGTTGAGAGAGGAGTTCAATATACCCTCAGCTCATTTCTTTCGCTATTGCAGCTCTCCCACACCTTTGGCTGCCAGTTTGCCCATAGGGCCCCGCAGGTACTTGAGTCGGCCTTGGGAGAGTCTACTCAGGTCAGATTGCAATGACAAACCTACATCCAGACTATATACATTTCTTCTTATGACTTCTCTCGCTAGCCTAACTAATCTTGGAAGTAGGTGGGAATGGAACATCCTCAACTTTGACAATGATGACTGGGATGACATGTGGGATTTCCCCTTTAGGTCCCTGGTGTCAGTTAGGGATAAGATGGTTCAATTCAAGATAGCACACAGGGCATATTTTACCCCTTACCGACTGAACAAAATGAACCCAGACTTCTTCTGGAAATGTTCACATGTGATCGGGTTCTGGGAAGAGATAATAGCTATCATTCATCAGCTTACTTCCATACAGGTTCCAGCATCCATGTCCACCTGCATACTAGGCCTGGTGGAAAACCTTATACCAATGGTGGCAGGCCGCACATTGGTTGGTCTGCTGTTTTTCTACTCCTGCAAAGCCATAGCAATGCACTGGCGCAAGCCTAACCCCCCACCACTCACATTTTGGAAAAAGATGGTCAACGATAGCCTACCCCTGTATAGAGATACCTATGCTAATAGGGGATGTCCTACTAAGTACAACAAAGTTTGGTCGAAGTGGCTTGAGGACCCCTCCAAGGCATTGGACTCCTTGTGAGCGATGGTGATGCCGAGTGGCCTCACTGAAGGTAGCAGGGAGTGCCCACAACTGCCCTGATTGCATAGTCGAGAAGGGGGGGCCCATGAGGCCTGTGGGGACTAATAAGGCAATCGAATGAGAGAGCTTGGGGGACATGTTTAAGAACTATGATTTATAACATTCCTGTGTATTAGCAGCTAACAAGAGAACTTATCTGTAATGTCTACGACTATATGATTATACACGGCCTACGTGCCTGTTGTCGATGTTGTAGGTTTTTTTCTGTGTCATACAAAATTAATAAACAGAGTTTAAAAAAAAAACCGCACAGGACCTGGGTAAAGGTGCTTACTGCACCAGAGCTGGTTAAAGGTGCTAACCGCACAGGAACTGGTTAAAGGTGCTAACCGCACAAGAGCTGGTTTAATATGCTAACCGCACAAGAAATAGTTAATAAATTATCCCAATATGCAAACACCACTTTGTGCAGGAAACTTCAATAAACCAGGATTAATAATAATAATCAACCGCAGCTCCCAGGCAAGCATGTAAAAGAAAAACTTTCATAGTGCAGTATGTTCAGCAAAATATGAATAAACCATGCCAACCCTTAAATAATTACTCACATTTTATTTAAAAAATAACAGCATAAAAGCAAATAGATATATAACATCTCCCCTCAGGATGCAGGATACCACCGCTAGGCTATGCCTTTACATGTTACACCACCTGCCGTCGTGGCTTCGTCTGGAGTCAAATCGAGCGGGTGTAACGGGGTGGATTTTATAGATCTGTATAATGCGTGTCTATTACAGCTGTTCAGGATTATGGTAAAACGTGCATGCGGCCACACCAATCAGAATGCATTGACTGCGCATGCGTATTTTACCATAATCACCGAACAGCTGTAATAGACACCCCCAACCAACTCATCTCTTCAGAGAAGCTTATCCTGCCTCCACAGTTGTACATTTTCTCCATTCCCCACAGTTGTTACCTTTTGTATCATTTGATCCTCCCTCTTAGATTGTAAGCTTTAATGAGCAGGACCCTCTGATTCCTCCTGTATTGAATTGTATTGTAACTGTACTGTCTGCACTCACATTGTAAAGTGCAGTTGGCTCTATATAAATCCTGTATAATAATAATAAAATATGATTGCTTAGTCCAACCTTTCTCAGCCAGGGTTCCTCCAAAGGTTTCTCTGGGTTCCTTGTCATTTCCTTGGGCTGTCTATGGAAATGTCACCTACCAGCCGTTTCTGGATACTGAAGTTTCTCATTGTTGCACCGACACACACAATATTTTTTGTTTAATATATTTTTTATTATAATTTTAATTTTAACAAGAGTGCAGAAAGAAAGAAATAGCATAGTAAAGGAAGAAATCCAATTGGTCAGGAAAATGTCTGGAATGTGGAGGCGGAGTCATTATTAATTTGTGTACAATACAATACACAACGTGTTACATTATTATGACAAAGTATTGTAGAAAAGATCTCACCATAGAAAATGGGGAAAGTAGAAAGTAAACCGGGATATGAAGGTGACATTTGTGTACGAGAAACACCTTAACAATTACCACCATTTTATTCTCCAGGGCCTCTGCTTTCAGAAAATATATGTTTGGAGGTTTTATCAAATCTTCAGGCCCAAAATCTGCATTTTATCATGTGTGCAAAAATAATGCAAAAACAACTCTGGCAGTGAAAGGGTTAATGTGAGGTAGATGGGATCACTCTGCTGTGGTCACACTCTAAACATTAGAGCTCCCCCTAGCTGCAGCCTGGTAATAACATTGCTAGGAGGTCTATTCATTTATCTGCTACATACTTCCCATCTTTATATAAACATCTCCTGACATTTAGGGGTAAATATCAGAACATTTGCATAGCAAGTCTCCCAGTGACAATGCATGTACATTCCTTCTGTGTGAATGGGGAAACAATGAAGGTTATTAGGTGATTTGCTGTGCTGGTTGAATATTTTCCATTGATTTAAAATTAAAAATATTGCATTTAAACACTAGATGGTGCTAATAGCTATGATACTTAGTGCCATCTAAAGGCCAAATGAGGTATTTTGGGTTTTAAATTAATGGTTGGTTTAATCCTGTGGTTTTAATTTATGTCCTTCAATGTCTACTGTACTCATAAATGAGTATGATCTCAGGTATTTGTATGCAACCTCCCCTGACATAGTAATCTAAGGGGTTTATGCAAACAATATGTTGGATGAGGGTGACAAGCATGGGTCCAGCCATGACAAATTCTGGTCGTATTTTAATAGACAGTGACTTCCTATAATCATCAGCACCAACTAGTGGCCATAATGAGTTATTAGTTCCAAAATACCTCAGGAATCAGGAAAATAAAACCACATTATGGCCACTAGATGGACCCAATGATCATAGGAAATAAATAAGACCAACATTCGACATGGGTGAATGAATGATTGTCATATCTCTTCATCTATTTTATAAAAACTAAACATGTAAGTGAAGTGGTAACTATTGAGCTGATCCCTTTATCAAACCACTCATAATATCTCCCTTCAAAGTGAAAACAGAAATGATTTACACAAAATCAAACAGTATAAATATTTTCCAACCAATAACCTCTACCCAGACAAGATATGTAGAAATATAAAGACAAGCGGTGTTCCCTCTCGTGCCGCACTCCGCCAAGCCACCCAAACCCACACAGGAGCAAAGGAAAGAAGTTCTCACCTCGTTTATCTGCGAGTTCTCCTTCCCTCCTGTTGGGGGAAGGGAAAAGAATGGACTGAAGACAGAGAGACGCTTTGGGGTCACCACTGGTAAGTAGAGCCTTGAAATGAAGAACATCACCTTCAGAATGTCTGTCTTGTCTGTGTAAAGTTTACTGATAAAGATTTATCGGATCTCACAGCTTCTAGCTCTGTAACCCGCTATATCTTTATCAGTAAACGTCACACAGACAAGACAGACATTCTGAAGGTGATGTCCTTCATTTCACGGCTCTACTTACCTCTCTCCACCCCAAAATCTACTCAGCCAACGAAAAGCCAACACGGTACAACACTTCATCCATGTCTTTGGTGAACTCTGATCTCCTTATGAACTGTTTCTTGCATGATGAAGATCAGCCATGGAGTATATCTGAGGTGTATATCAGGGTGTGCTTCTTCCCCACATGAGACCTGTGATGTCCAGCAACATTCATATAGAAGACATTTCCCACACTCAAAGCACTAATACACCTCAAGGGTTATGTGGGATCCCTGATGTACAGGAAGACAGGACTTAAGTAAGGAACAATTCCCTCATTCAGGTTAGGAAAGTGGCTTCTCCCCTGTGTGACATCTCTGATGTGTGGAAAGATTGGACTTCTGTGAAAAACATTTGCCACACTCAGGACAGGAATACGGCTTCTCCCCCGTGTGCAATCTCTGATGTTTGTAAAGAACGGATATATCTGAAAAACATTTGCCGCACTCAGGACAGGAATACGGTTTCTCACCCGTGTGCAATCTCTGATGTTTGTAAAGACTGGATTTCACTGCAAAACACTTCCCACACTCAGGACAGGAATATGGCTTCTCCCCCGTGTGAGATCTCTGATGTATGTAAAAATTGAACTTCTGTGAAAAACATTTCCCACATTCAGGACAGGAATATGGCTTCTCCCCAGTGTGAGTTCTTTTATGCACATTAAGCTCTGATTTATAACGGAAACACTTCCCACACTCAGGACAGGAATATGGCTTCTCCCCCGTGTGAGATCTCTGGTGTGTGTAAAAATTGGACTTCTGTGAAAAACATTTCCCACACTCAGGACAGGAATACGGCTTCTCCCCTGTGTGAGTTCTTTTATGCACATTAAGATCAGATTTATAACGGAAACACTTCCCACACTCAGTACAGGAAAAGCTCTTATCTGTTGGAAGGACGGCGCCGTCCCTCACAGTCTGAGGTTCCTCAGGATAAGAGGAATACGATGGTCCATCTACACTGTGTGGTGCCGGATGGACATTTGAGGTAGCTGGGTTTTCTCCTGGACTATACTGTGTGATGTCCTCATCTTCTACTTTACAGTCTGGAGACAAAGTGAGACGATCCTCTGAGGTTTTCCTCATCTCCCGTCCATCTACTAAAATAGAAATAAAAAGATTATTACTAGACATGAGCTGATTGGTTCCCCTAAACCAGGACTCCGCCCACATCAGGCAGCTTTGTCTCTGAGGATCTTACAATTCCCCCCTCAAGGTAACGAGTAAATGGCTCCTCTGATCTCCTACCAGTTCATTTCTTTATTCATGGACCTTAGTCAGAGAGTGAGGAAACAACGAGAACTGTCTTTTATAGGAGTGACCGTGATGAGGAGATTATAGGACGAGTGTCCCCACCCCCTCTATCACTCATTGCCATCTTCCCAACAGAGGTCAGAGAGTGAGGATGGGGGTGGGGGGAGAACAACCAAGATGAAGACTGGACTGATCTTGAAGAACACCATCATTGGGTTACTGACTCCTCCCTCATTATCACTTTCTGTTTAAGGTTCCAAAGTCTGAGGATGTTATCCCATTATTATCAACATGTAAAAGTCTGTGCTCCAATCAAATCATCAGATATAAAATGTCCAGCTGGTAGGAAATGGGTGTAACAAAAAGAGAATCCATATTATGTTTATATATAGCAGTGGATAGAGGGGAGAGAGCAGAAGTCAGGACTATGTAATGTACAGCATATTGTATAAGATACAGCAGATAGGACTATATAGTATCAGAATGATGTAATGTACAACATAGAGTATATAGTGCAGGGGTCAGAAGTATGTAATGTGCAACATAGAGTATATAGTGCAGGGATCAGGATTATGTAATGTACAACATAGAGTATATAGTGCAGGGATCAGGATTATGTAATGTACAACATAGAGTATATAGTGTAGGGGTCAGGAGTATGTAATGTACAACATAGAGTATATAGTGCAGAAGTCAGGAGTATGTAATGTACAGCACAGAGTATATAGTGCAGGGGTCAGGAGTATGTAATGTACAACATAGAGTATATAGTGCAGGGGTCAGGAGTATGTAATATACAACATAGAGTATATAGTGTAGGGGCCAGGAGTATGTAATGTACACCATAGAGTATATAGTGCAGGGATCAGGAGAATGCAATGTACAACATAGAGTATAAAGTACAGAGGTCAGGAGTATATAATGTACAACATAGAGTATACAGTGCAGGAGTATGTAATATACAACATAGATTATATAGTGCAGGGGTCAGGAGTAAGTAATGTACAATATAGAGTATATAGTGCAGGGGTCAGGAGTATGTAATGTACAAAATAGAGTATATAGTGCAGGGGTCAGGAGCATGTAATGTACAACATAGAGTATATAGTGTAGGGGTCAGGAGTATGTAATGTACAACACAGAGTATATAGTGCAGGGGTCAGGAGTATGTAATGTACAACAGAGTATATAGTGCAGGGGTCAGGAGTATGTAATGTACCATATAAATTATACAGTGTAAGGGTCATAATATTGGTATTCAGTAATCAGTGGCGGTGTTCTCTCAGATTAGCAAACCTGTCAGAACAGCTAATGGAAGTGATGATCACTGACCAAAAATACTTATTGCGCATGCGTTCCCCCGCTAATGCGTTCCACTACTTCACTATCAACAATCTACTTGACAGATTCTTGGACGCTGCAATGCGCATGCGGCAGGAGTGCACAGCAATTACAGCTACTGTGCATCGTCCAACAATCTGAGAAATAGATTGTTGGTGGTGAAGTGAAGGAGTAGTGGTGGAAGCATGCACAGTAAGTATAATGCTCAGTCATCTGATGGAATGTGCTAATCTGACAGAACAGTGGCCTAAATGCTCACATGAGACAAGTTACAGAGGTCCCACACCGCTGCCTCCCATCTCCTGAGACTGAATACATTGTTTCTATGTGTTTATCAGATGATGGGGGGTCTAGGTGGAGCCTCCATACTGCTCTCTACTTTACAATAAAGTCTCCTCTTACCCGGTGATGTGAGGGGCGGCTGATTGTCCATCATGGGGTCCTTGTAGAGATCCTTGTGTCCTTCTAAATACTCCCACTCCTCCATGGAGAAATAGACAGTGACATCCTGACACCTTATAGGAACCTGACACACACAATGATACAGTCACCATCCAGACACATCCCTTGTCTGTTACTGGATAATGTCCCAGAATTCCCAGCACCGCTCACCTCTCCTGTCAGCAGCTCCATCATCTTCTTGGTGACTTCTAGAATCTTCTGTGTGTTGTGTCTTGTAGGGATCAGGGATGGAGGTGGGGGGATGGGATTCTGGATTCTCGAGGATCTTGTGGTCATATTATGAGATCTCCTTCTTGTGTCATTGTCAGTAGATTTCTTCATTATTACTGTACAGTTCTGTGTTATACAAAGATAAATATCACTCTCCCACAGGGTACATCTTAATATCATCATGGGCCTCTGGGCAAAGTAATGCACTGGGGCCCCTACCAGCCTGCCCAAATTTACTAAAATGAAAGAATAAATAGTTGATGGAAGTAAACAAATATGTATTAGTACTTTCAATATAATAGATTTTAAACAATGAGAATACATGCCATAAATCAAAGACTAATCAACACAGGGCACAGGGGAGTAGAAGGGCACAGTACAGGTGGGCAGGAAGTTACAGTTTAGAGGGTGCATGAGGGCACAGTACAGGGGGGATAGGAGGGCACAGTACAGGGAGGATAGGAGGGCACAGTACAGGGAGGATAGGAGGGTACAGTACAGGGGGGGATAGGAGGGCACAGTACAGGGAGGATAGGAGGGCACAGTACAGGGAGGATAGGAGGGCACAGTACAGGGGGATAGGAGGGCACAGTACAGGGAGGATAGGAGGGCACAGTACAGGGGGGATAAGAGGGCAAAGTACGAGGGATTGCAGAAGGACAAAGTACATGTTGTATATTAGGGAACTATAAAGGGGGTAGAAGAGCATAATACAAGAGTGCACAGAACAGGGGGCAGGAGTGCATAGTACAGAGGGGAGGAGGGCACAGAACACGGGGCAGGTGAACGTAATACAGGAGGGTCAGGAGAACGCAGCATAGAGGCACAATACCGAGGAGCAGGAGGGTACAATATAGGGGTGGGAGGAAAGAGTACAAGGAGGCAGCAGGGTACAATATGGGGGACAGGAGTGCACAGTACATGTCAGGGTGGGAGGGCACCATATAGGAGGGCACAGTACAGAAGGGCAGGAGAGTATAATACAGGAGGAAAGAGTGCAAAGTACAGAGGGGGAGAAGGGCACAGTACAGCAGGAAGGAGACCATAATACAGGAGGGCACAGTACAGAGGGGCAGGAGGGTACAATATGTGGTACAGGAGTGCACAGTAAAGGTCAGAGTGGGAGAGTAGAGTACAAGGGGGCAGGAGGGCAAAATATGGGGGCAGGAGGGCACAGTACAGGGGCAGGAGAGCACAGAAGAGGTGGGAGTGGGAGGGCACATTACAGGGGGTCGGGAGGGCATATTACAGGGGCAAGAGAGCACAACATGGGGGGGGGGGCAGGAGTGCACAGTACAGGTGGTGGTGGGAAGAGATGGTCTCCTCAAGCTGAGCAGCGCAGGGATGCTGCTGTCACAGATCTTACCTGTTCTGGCAGCCTGTCACTGGGCTAAATCTACAACCAGAATAACTTCTCCCCCATACACCCCCTGCCTTCCTCCCACAGTTTTGGCGCTTTGGAGGGGTTAAGGAAGAACCCTGAGGTGGAGCATCTTACTACTGCTGCAGCTCATGTGGGTGGGATGTGTACTGCTCCAATCACATGGGATGAATAGGAGAGAAGGGCTGTCTGGGATGGGAGCTGTACATATCCCACCCACATAAACAACAATAGTGTGATGCTCCACCTCGGGGTTCTTCCTTAACTCCTGGAAAGTAGTGGGGGAGAGGTCATTCTGATTGTAGATTTAGCCCAGTGACAGGCTGCTGCTGTACCCACACACCAGATTCTGGGTCACGGCTATCCTGGCACAGCTTAGTGAAAAACTTGACTGACTGTCCTGGAATATTGGTATGATGTAATGATCACAGTGCCGCGGTTAACTCAGCCAGAACTTCGACCCCCTCCTCCGCCACTGAGCCATTCACAAAGTGCAGCGAGCTTCACGCATATGCAGTAAGAAACCGGCTGTGAAGATGCATGGCTTGACTGCCAGTTTCCCTGAGC
Organism: Glandirana rugosa; assembly: GCA_018402905.1. Classification (NCBI taxonomy): domain Eukaryota; kingdom Metazoa; phylum Chordata; class Amphibia; order Anura; family Ranidae; genus Glandirana; species Glandirana rugosa. The sequence goes on from BLSH010424918.1 coordinate 56,170, forward strand.
CCAGATGGCAGCGGCAGCACCCAAGAGATGTTTGAAAAATCCACTCGGGTGAAGACAACGCTACATTAACCATTCCATTTACCAATGTTTTCAGTATACTTCATTAGTATCCATGGGCTGCTGTTATGTCTCAAGAGGCCTTGCTGAACCTGCCGTGCACATGGTCCAACTTGGAAACATTGGTAAATGGAATTTCCAAACCAGTGACCTGTAAGATACGCATCCTCCCCACAGGATCCATACCACTCTGAGCTCACACAGAGGAGGAGGATTGTACCCCAGTGGGGACTGTGCGACTTGACCCAGATGAGGTCGCTCCCCGAGGTGAGCGCATAATATCGCCGGGTGGTGGTGTGTGTGTCTGCACGTTTTTGGAAGCACTTTATTCTGGTGTTCCAGATATCTACTTGGATTTCTGCTGTCAGCAGCGATTCAGCACTACTGTCAAGCAGGAGTTTTCAACACTGAATGCGCCTCACTGAGCAATTTTATGGACTTTTTTTTGCACTTTAAGCATTTAGTATGACACTGGTTTTATTATGTCAATCCTTTTAGTTTTTTCACAGATGATATATTATTTATTCACTAATACCAGTGGGTGCTATTTCTAACTATAATCACTAGGTGGCACTGTATGAAGTTGATTGTAGATTCTTTTACGATTTTAATCGCATGATTGCGCTTCACTATTTTTTACACATTTGCATTTGAGTATTTGGGGGTACTTTTCCTAGTGTTAAGCAGCATTCTCTTCACCTACATTTTATCTGTTAAGTTGGTAATGCGGCATTATTAGGTATTTTCATTCTGGACTTCATTAACTGCACTGAAAATTGTGGTAATGCCTGATGGAGATCGCAGAAAGGGGGTGGATGGAGATCGCGGGGGGGTAAATTGAGATCGCAATTTTATTACGATTAATCGTGCAGCTCTACAATGTGGTCAGATTTATAGCTCCTTCTAGAAGTCATATAATAGAATCACTAATGGTTTACTAGTAAGTAGAGTTGAGCGAACTTCTAGAAGTCCGGGTTCTGCTGGTTCGGCCGAACTTCGGGACAAAGTCCGGGTTCGGGTCCGGACAGAACCCGAACTTTGTCCCGGACCCCATTGAAATCAATGGAGACCCGGACTTTTAGGCACAAAAAAATGTTGTAAAATAGTGCTGGAAGGTCCTAGAGGTCTGCAAAAGGAAGGAAATGTGGGTAAGGGTGGGACAAGTGACCTACAAAGAAATGGGGACAGGGAAATAACTTTAAATATTTTTAAAAAAATAAAAACATAAAAAATGCAAAAATGGAGATCATCTTCAAAATGGGTCTGAAAAGTATTAATTAACATTAGAGGCCATAGAACTGTTCTAAAATCATCTTCAAACTGTGTAAAAAAAGAATAAATAAGCCGGGAGTACCCAAATCACTGTTCTGCAAAATGTGTGTATCACTTTAAATGAAACCGGAAATCAGTGCACATCTCTT
>BLSH010424947.1:8096-18206 GCA_018402905.1 Glandirana rugosa
CCCACACCTGTATGCACCCAGCCCTCCTCACATCTGCGAGGAGTGCACATGCAGGAAGTAGCCAGAAGTGGCAGCAAAGAGCCCAATGTGAGCAAAAGGAAACAGAGAACAGTAGCTGCCAACAATTTTGTTGTGAATGAATGTATAGAGATAGATAGGGCAGCCACACTCCCCCCAGACCTACCGACAGCTGGCCCCCTTCTGATGCCCTCTGCGTGTGTATTGCCTCTTCCCCTGATGGTGGCACCAACTGTGATACTTAATGCAGTGGTGTATTTTGGTTTTGTGCTGCACTTGGCAAGACTAAAATCGGGCACCCCCCGTCTAAATTTGTCCCACCCCAGCCACTTTAAGATTGCACACGCCTGTGCAATGGCAACATACATTTTATTATCCATAGGTGATGCTTTAAAAGCCTTTACAGGTTACCACTTTAGATTTACAGAGGTGGTCTGCTACAAGAATTACTGTCCATGAGCTGACATTCACGGTGATACCTCACATGTGTGGGACGATCGCTGTTTGCGTGCGTGCTGGACTGACGCGCATTTGCCTTTGCATGTGAGCATGGGAGGACATGAGGTACTTCAATTTTATTTTTTAATTATTAATTTTTTTATTTTTCCACTGTTGCTTTAATTTTTTTTTAGCACGTTTATCGCTGTCACAAGGAATGTAAACATCCTTGTGGCAGCAATAGGCAGTGACAGGTATTCTTTATGGAGAGATTCGGGGTCTATAAGATCCCAAATCCCTCTTCTGCCCTTAAAAGCTTTAAAAACACCAAGATCAGTGTTTTTGAATGCTTTCAATTTTTAAAACTGGCGCCAATAGTTTTCAAGCAAACCGGAAGTAATGTCATGTCGTCCCTTCCGGTTTACTGTTATGAACAGCCGATCAAAGCTGATGCTGGCTCTGCTTGGCTGTACGGCTAGCAGGAGGGATTGCAGAGCCTGAGAGAGCAGTGGAAGGCGGCGGGAGGAGGAGGGTCATCTCCCGCTGATTGTAATAGCAATCAGGCAGCTAGTAAACTGCTCCGATTGCTATAACAGGAGAGCCAACCGCCGGCTCATCCCTGTACAGGCGCACCCCCCCTCAAAAAATGCTCCCCAAGGCAAACGCTTTGTTTGCTTTGTGGTAGATCTGCCCCTGTCTTAGTGTCCTTCTTGCTGTAGAAGAAGCTGTACCTGAGGACCTGCAGTGCAAGTATCTCCTTGCTTCGGCTTCATCCATTCTGTGGATTTTTACTTCGTCCACCTGTCATGAACCCATAATCATTCATGTTCTGTCTGTTTGGTTACCTCTCGGTTGTGTTAGCTTAGAGGCCTTTCGCATCACCACCTGTGCGCTAAGTAATCTCCACTCAGTGAACTCCACCCCAGCCTCCAATTAAGCAAACACTATAGTAGACCATGTGCTGCAAACCCTCCTTGCCGATCAATGTTGTGAGTGTTTGGCTTCATGTGTGGTTGTTCCTGTTGTCTGCTCTGTGTCTATTTCCGGTTTCCGATCTTTGACTTATTCTCTGTTTATCCCTGCCTGCCTGATACCCCGATCTTCGGCTTGTTCTCTGTTTATCCCTGCCTTCCTGATACCTAGATCTTTGGCTTGTTCTCTGTTTATCCCTGCCTGCCTGATATCCCGATCTTCAGCTTGTTCTCTGTTTCTCCTGTCTGCTAGTGGCCCTGACCCTTTGCTAGGCAGCTGACTATCCTTTGCTTTGCTGAGCTAGGGGATCCCGGGGGAAGCAACCTAGATCCAGTTGCAGCCAAATCCATTCTCACCACCAGAGGCTATGGCGAATACCTACTGGCTCTTAGACTCCACGCCCTGGGGAAACTGATGCACTAGCTCCCTGTGTTCCAGTGTCTGTGCTCCAGGGGCCCCTCTTCCCGTACCAACCAGAACTCATTAGCAGCAGTCAGCTATAGGTCCACAACCTTAGTGATGCACTTTGCAACCCTCGGTGCGATTCACACCCCAGCGGTGCGCACCTGTTACCTGACCCCAGGTGTTGTGATACCACCTTTCTGCTGCTCCCTCATCGTTACTCCACCATTTATTGGGGGGACACCTTTGATATGAGGAACAGAGCCTTGCCTCTATCAAGATGGTCACCTCCACACAAAGACGCAGTGCAGAACAAGCCATGTTAAGTCAGTAATGGGAAAGGATCAGCCGCAGGAAGTCCACAGGCAATACTGGTGATTAGTCCTTTATCCTCTACTTGCCTTTTCTGGGCAAAGTTTCTACAGTACAGGTCCTCTCCAGTCATCACTTTTCAGAGTATGTTGAACCAATCCCATTATGCTCTGTTCTTGATTTCCTTACTCTATGCCCTAATATGCTTGCTATTCACTGTTATATGGGGAGACTGGAATCACCAGCCAGTCGTGTAGCAAAATGCGACACTCTTTAGCCACTTGCCGACCGCCCGCCGCAGCGTGACAGCGACAAGGTGGTTTGTTATCGCGAACCGCCGTCACATGACGGCGGCCGCGATAACTAGCATTGTGAGCGCGCGCGTGCTGTGTTCGGGGGGAGCCAGGGAGCGGGTAGGGCGGACTCGATCGCCGCCCGCTACCCGCTAAGGCCCCCCGCACAGAAAGAACGGAGGTCCGTAAATGTAAACACGGACCTCCGTTCTGTTGAAGGGGGAAGGGCGATGATCACAGCCTTCCTGTAAGTGAAAGCTGTGATCATCCCCTTTCCCCAGCCAGGGCAGCCCCCATACAGTTAGAACACGCCCAGGGAACACAGTTAACCCTTAGAGCGCCACCTGCAGGTTAACCCCTTCACTGCCAATGGCATTTACACAGTAATCAGTGCATTTTTATAGCACTGATCGCTGTATAAATGCCAATGGTCCCAAAAAAGTGTCAAAATAGTCCGACATGTCCGCTGCAATATCGCAGTACCGCTAAAAATCGCAGACCGCCGCCATTACTAGTAAAAAAAAAAAAATAAATAAAAACCCCAGAAATGAATTCTCACCATCCGTAAACGCGGCAACTTTTGCGCAAACCAATCAATAAACGCCGATTGCGATTTTTTTTTACCAAAAATATGAGGAAGAATATAAATCGGCCAAAACCGATGAAAAAAATGTTTTTTTATATATTTTTTTGGGATTTGTATTTTAGCAAAAAGTAAGAAATTTGGGTTTTTTGGCAAAATTGTCGCTCTTCTTTTGTTTATAGCGGCGATCAGAAATGACGCAGAGGGGATCAAATACCACCAAAAGAAAGCTCTATTTGTGGGAAAAAAAGGACGCAAATTTCGTTTGGGTACAACGTCGCACGACCGCGCAATTGTCAGTTAAAGCGACGCAGTGCCGAATCGCAAAAAGGGCTCTGGTCCTAAAGTGGGAAATCCTTCCGGGGCTGAAGTGGTTAATTTACAAAACATTAAACAAAAACCAATGACCACTGCAACTCCTTCCTCATTGGCCTACCGCTACACCGACTCTCCCTTCCCTTCAGTCCACCATGAATGCTGCTGCCAGACTCATCCACCATACAAACCGTTTACTATCTGCCGCCCCTCTCTGCCAATCCCTCCACTGGCTTCCAATCATCCAATGAACAAACTTCAAAATACTAACAAGAAAATTATCCACAGTTCTGCCCCCAGCTACGTCACCAACCTCAAAATCTTCAAATATCACCCAAACCATCCTCTTTTCTCCACCCAAGGCCTCCTGCTGTCTCCCTCATCACCTACGCCCATGTTCACCTCCAGATTTTCTCCAAAGCCTCTCCCATCCTCTGGAGCTCACTATTCCAGCTATCTTCTACTCTGCCTACCTTTGTATGATCTCTGAACGGGGCCGTAGATATTTTTTTTGTTCTGGGGGGGGGGTTCAGCAGCAGGTAATATGTAAAAACAATTTTAAATAAAACAAATTGCGCTAAATTCATAAAGACTGGAAAAAGGAAAAACTATGTGTTGCTTATAGTTAGCAATCACATCCTTAATTCTATTTTCTCAGACCCTCTTCAAAATTGAACCTGGTTTCAGTTTTGCCTTCTTCCAGTTTTTTATGAATGTTGCCTACTGAGGTTGGCTATTGTCCAGTCAAAGGAATTGAATGCTGAACGAAAAAAAAAAAGTGTTAGTACAGCAATCTTCCCCGATGTGCTATGGTGTTCTGACAGAAGGGTGCCCCCTCCCAAACAGAACACAGTGGTCAGGGCTCTCATTCATTGGACTGGCTATCACAGGGTGGTGCACTGTGATAGCCAATCTCACTGGGCAGGTGCAAAGGGCACCATCTTGTGGAAGGCAGCACACTCACTGATTTTTTGTTGACCCAGCATACCAGGCAAGAGAAGTGTTACTGTGCAGAGTCCATACATACAGAACATACCTCACAACTTTTGAGCTTGAGATTGAGGGGTATGCCAGGGAGAAAATGATCTGAAGCGCGCGTAGTGGGCATGGTAGTGGATATGGTAAAAAATGATTGTGGGAGGGGCTTAAGGGTCATGGGGGAGAGACTAGGGATGGATTACAGGAGATAATCAGATACTGCTGATGGACAACAAGAGATAATCAGAGACTGCGTACAGATTTCAGGAGATAATCAGAGACTACTGATGGACAACAGGAGATAATCAGAGACTGCTGATGGACAACAAGAGATAATCAGAGACTGCGTACAGATTTCAGGAGATAATCAGAGACTACTGATGGACAACAGGAGATAATCAGAGACTGCTGATGGACAACAGGAGATAATCATAGACTGCGTACAGATTTCAGGAGATAATCAGAGACTACTGATGGACAACAGGAGATAATCAGAGACTGCTGATGGACAACAGGCGATAATCAGAGACTGCTGATGGACAACAGGAGATAATCAGAGACTGCTGATGGACAACAGGAGATAATCAGAGACTGTTGATGGACAACAGGAGATTATCAGAGACTGCTGATGGACAACAGGCGATAATCAGAGACTGCTGATGGACAACAGGAGATAATCAGAGACTGCTGATGGACAACAGGCGATAATCAGAGACTGCTGATGGACAACAGCAGATAATCAGAGACTGTTGATGGACAACAGGAGATTATCAGAGACTGCTGATGGACAACAGGCGATAATCAGAGACTGCTGATGGACAACAGGAGATAATCAGAGACTGCTGATGGACAACAGGAGATAATCAGACACTGTTGATGGGCAACAGGAGATAATCAGAGACTGTTGATGGACAACAGGCGATAATCAGAGACTGCTGATGGACAACAGGAGATAATCAGAGACTGCTGATGGACAACAGGCGATAATCAGAGACTGCTGGTGGACAACAGGAGATAATCAGAGACTGTTGATGGACAACAGGCGATAATCAGAGACTGCTGATGGACAACAGGAGATAATCAGAGACTGCTGATGGACAACAGGCGATAACCAGAGACTGCTGATGGACAACAGGCGATAATCAGAGACTGCTGGTGGACAACAGGAGATAATCAGAGACTGTTGATGGACAACAGGCGATAATCAGAGACTGCTGATGGACAACAGGAGATAATCAGAGACTGTTGATGGACAACAGGAGATAATCAGAGACTGTTGATGGACAACAGGAGATAATCAGAGACTGCTTATGGACAACAGGAAATAATCAGAGACTGCTGATGGACAACAGGCGATAATCAGAGACTGCTGATGGACAACAGGAGATAATCAGAGACTGTTGATGGGCAACAGGAGATAATCAGAGACTGTTGATGGACAACAGGCGATAATCAGAGACTGCTGATGGACAACAGGAGATAATCAGAGACTGCTGATGGACAACAGGCGATAATCAGAGACTGCTGATGGACAACAGGAGATAATCAGAGACTGTTGATGGACAACAGGAGATAATCAGAGACTGCTTATGGACAACAGGAGATAATCAGAGACTGTTGATGGACAACAGGAGATAATCAGAGACTGCTGATGGGCAACAGGAAATAATCAGAGACTGGTGATGGACAAGAGGAGATAATCAGAGACTGTTTATGGACAAGAGGAGATAATCAGAGACTGCTGATGGACAACAGGAAATAATCAGAGACTGCTGAAGGACAACAGGAGATAATCAGAGACTGCTTATGGACAACAGGAGATAATCAGAGACTGCTTATGGACAAGAGGAGATAATAAGAGACTGCGGACGAATTACAGGAAATAATCAGAGACTACTGATGGACAACAGGACATAATCAGAGACTGGTGATGGACAACAGGAAATAATAAGAGACTGTGAATGGACAACGGGAGATAATCAGAGACTGCTGATGGACAACAGGAGATGATCAGAGACTGCTGATGGACAACAGGAGATGATCAGAGACTGCTGATGGACAACAGGAGATAATCAGAGACTGCTGATGGACAACAGGAGATAATCAGAGACTGTGGACGAATTACTGGAAAAAATCAGAGACTGCTGATGAACAACAGGAAATAATCAGAGACTGCAGATGGACAACGGGATATAATCAGAGACTGCTGATGGACAACAGGAGATAATCAGAGACTGCTGATGGACAACAGGAGATAATCAGAGACTGCTGATGGACAACAGGAGATAATCAGAGACTGCTGATGGACAATAAGAGATAATCAGAGACTGCTGCTGAACCATGGCAGATAATCAGAGACTGTGGACGGATTATAAGAGATAATCAGACTGCTGATGGACAACAAGAGATAATCAGAGACTGCTGATGGACCATGGGAGATAATCAGAGACTGTGGACGGTTTATAGGAGATAATCAGACTGCTGATGGACAACGGGATAATCAGAGATTGCTGATGGATTACCTTTATCTTAGGGTCCCTACTCCCCACATCAGCGACACCCCTGCAAATTATTTTCAGCAGATGGCAGGGCAGTCTGACTGTCTCTGGCTTGCAGTACATTTGAAATTCATAAAAAAGAGCAATGTACAGGTCAGTGGACCGCCCCAACCGCCCCCTCGAGTTGAGCTGAGCCCAGATGTAAATAAACTGAGCGTCCCGCCCCCTGACCGAGCCGCCCCGAGATGTCAGCGGAGCGCTCCACCCCATGGCCAAGTCGACCCGAGATGTCAGCGGAGCGCCCTGTCCCTTGCCTGAGCCGACCCAAGAGGTCAGTGGAGCCCCCCGCCCGAGCTGAGCTGTCTACGGGGTGCCCCGCCCCTGCCCATGCCGAGATGTCAGCACCCCACCCCTTGCCCGAGCCGAGGTGTCAGCGGAGCATTGAACTCCCCTGCCCGACCCGAGAAAGGAGAGGGGAGGGGGGGAGGAAGGCAGCACCTGGATCGGCACAGGAGCTTTGCTCCCATCATTTTACATTTGGACCAGACGGGGACGAGTGCAAAGCTCCCTTTTTTTCAAGAAACATAACTGCTCTGGGGGTGGGTCAGACACCCCAACCCTCCCCCCCTTATCTATGTCCATGTCTCTGAAAACTCTTCATGAAAGTCTATCCCACCTCTAACTAGCAACTTAATTTTAATTTTCAATCAACTCATCTCCACACAGTTACCTTTTGAACCACTTCCCCCTTTCCTTTAGATTGTAAGCTCTCATTATCAGGGTCTTCCTAACCCTACTAATCTACACAGGCATTTTGAAAAAATGAACTGTAACGTCGGGTCCGACGCCAGGAAAAAAATTGGCGTTAAAAACGCGATTTCATCTGCGTTTTGCATTGGCGTTAATGCACGTTATTGAGCATCAGCGCTAAGTTGCGTTTTGTTTAAAAAAACATCCCTCTGCTATTTTTGGACATTTTAAAACATAAAACGCCAGCACTGAAAATGCCGGTTAACTTTGCTACGGCGCTAATGCGCGTTATTGATCGTTATTGAGCATTTTGACGGCTCAGTGTCAAAAACGGCATAATGCTGCAGATTTGGAACGCGCGGGTCCTACGTTCGATTTACAGCTTAAGAACGCCCACACCATCTACAGCTCAATAACGTCAACATGTATATGAGGCCATTGAATAACATTGGGTGGCGCTTTTACCCACTTGCCGACCGCCCGCCACAGCGTGGCGGCGACAAGGTGGCTCGTTATCGCAAACCGCCGTCACCTGACGGCGGCCGCGATAACTAATATTGTGAGCGCGCGCGCACCGCCGGAGGCGCGCTCACTGTGTTCGGGGGGGCCAGGGAGCGGGTAGGGTGGACTCGATCTCCGCCGGCTACCCGCAATGGCCCCCCCGCAGCGAGAGAACGGAGGTCCATGTATGTAAACACGGACCTCCGTTCTGTGAGAGGGGGAAGGGCTGTGATCACAGCCTTCCTCTACATGGAAGCTGTGACCACTTCCCTTCCCCTGCTAGGGCAGTCCCCCCACAGTTAGAACACGCCCAGGGAACACAGTTAACCCTTAGAGCGCCCCCTGCAGGTTAACCCCTTCACTGCCAATGGCATTTACACAATAATCACTGCATTTTTATAGCACTGATCGCTGTATAAATACCAATGGTCCCAAAAAAGTGTCAAAAGTGTCCGACATTTCCGCTGCAATATCGCAGTACCGTTAAAAATCGAAGATCGTCGCCATTACTAGTAAAAAATAAAAAAAAATTAAAAACCCCAGAAATTAATTCTCATCATCCGTAAACGCGGCAACTTTTGCGCAAACCAATCAATAAACGCCGATTGCGATTTTTTTTTACCAAAAATATGAGGAAGAATATAAATCGGGCAAAACCGATGGGAAAAAATGTTTTTTTTATATTTTTTTTTTTTTTGGATTTGTATTTTAGCAAAAAGTAAGAAATTTGTGATTTTTTGCAAAATTGTCGCTCTTCTTTTGTTTATAGCGGCGATCAGAAATGACGCAGCGGTGATCAAATACCACCAAAAGAAAGCTCTATTTATGGGAAAAAAAGGACGCAAATTTTATTTGGGTACAACGCCGCGCGACCGCGCAATTGTCAGTTAAAGCGACGCAGCGCCGAATCGCAAAAAGTGCTCTGGTCCTAAAGTGCGAAATCCTTCCGGGGCTGAAGTGGTTAAGCTGTAAAAACAGCTAAAAAATGTGGCGTTAATAACGCCCATGTATATGAGGCATTACTGTACTGTCTTCCTTTATTCTGCAAAATGCTGCTATATAAATCCAGACTAATAATAATAATATGAATACTACTACTAATAATAAAAATAATAATAATAATAGCAATATAAATACTACTACTAATACTACTACTACCAATAATAATAAAAATAATAATAATAATAGCAATATAAATACTACTACTAATAATAATAATAATAATAATAATAATAATAATAGCAATATAAATACTACTACTACTACTACTAATAATAATAATAATAATAATAATAATAATAGCAATATAAATACTACTACTAATAATAATAATAATAATAGCAATATAAATACTACTACTACTACTACTGTGAAGGGAGGAGCTGGACCAACATAGAAAAAAATTGGATACTTCAAGAATGGGAAGTGGGTTGTCCCAGGGGTTTGACTCTTTCTGAAGACACATTGCAAGTGGATCCAAAATAATTTATGGAAAGGAGAAATGTTGCAATAGGCATTTAAAATATTTAGTATTTCTGTGCTTTTACATTACTTTATTAAAAATTGGTGACAGGCTCTCTGTAAGATTATACATTTTAAAAATTCCTAAAACAACTACCAGCTTCACTGGTAATGCCAATACCAACTTCCAAAGCCAAGGCCAGCCTAGCACAATATATCACTCCCAAGGACCTTGGAAGGACTCAGAGATATCATTTAATAAATGCTCCAATAGTGAATTCTCCTTTTTATTTAAAATACAAATTAAAACAAGGTATCACTGCACTCAGATTGGTATGTGCTAGATAATCTCTGGTGTATCAGCCACAATGTTACAGCTCGGAACACAGACCAGCCTCAGACATTAAATAGATATGGCTACAGGCTTGTAATATTACTCATGGGTAGTGTTGAGCGAACCCGGACTGTAACGTTCGGTTCCGTACCGAACTTTCGGGTGTCCGTGGCACGGACCCGGACCCGGACATTTCAAAAATCGTTCGGGTTCGGTCAGGGGTTCTGCTATTTTACTCCACGTGTTGAGAAGCTG
>BLSH010424965.1:14327-36764 GCA_018402905.1 Glandirana rugosa
TATTTAACGGGCACGACCTTGGTTTTGAAGAATTTGATACACTTATTAGAAATTAGTCACAGGAGGTGGAGACAAGTGGTGCACGTTTTTCCATTTTTAACCTCCGAGTGGTCTTTATACCTATGTGTTGCGGAAACTCGTATAGACACCCCTTGAGTCGTATCCTGGTAGTGTGGGTCTTACATACGAAGGTTGTCCTGTTGAAACTGTTTAAATGTAAGCGCAATATATGTTTGAATAAATGAGCTAAATTTTAAAAAGTGATACACTATGAGGGGTGTCTTTTTGATCTTTCTCCTCATGGCAATGTGAGCTGATCAGCTACAGCTTGTGGAGGTGTCTGTTTGGAGCTATATTGGTGAAGGAATCCCCTGGATGTGATTGCGATTATGCACAAGCTGCCTTGAGTACTCCTGCAGTGTTGGATTGGAAGCATACATTCTGGGTGTGATGGTCCTATGCTGAGTTCCCCACAGATATGCTCAAAGGCGTTGTGTATCCATATTTCTGGTGAGCCTCCAATTTTTACCTTTTTGCACGTGGTGAACAGAGGTGGAGGACACTGATTAAAGATTATTCACATAGTTTAAGAAGTTTTGGTTCCAGCACGGGCAATTTATTTATTTTTCCTGGCACTGGCACTTTTTCACTGAACATTTAATATCATTATTTACATTACAATTTACCATATTACTCTGGAAGCACTGCTAACACTGGACTTATTACACGAGTGTTGACTTTATCTTTGATTTTTTATTTAAAGCAGCAGCTGTGTGATTATTTATTTAATATTTAATTCACAATTTATGTTTTATTATATATTGTATGTTTTTTTTTGCACAATTGGATTCTTGCACGATTGTGTTTTAGCACCTGTAGCACGGGTTGTTACTTTTAGCGCGGTATTTGCATTTTATAGAATACTTTATATGTTGTCAGAGAGGAAATATGGGATGAGCGCTATGGCTGCCATCTGATCATAGAAGCTACAGTATGTGAAGTATGGGATTACAGTACAAGGGATATCAGAACAAAATAAGGAAAGCAGAATTTAGGAAGATAAAACTCAATTTAAGCAGGGAAATATTAAAGAGTTAAAAGAAAGTGAGAGTATGATATGCATGTGGTGTATACAAATGGGAAAAATGTAAGTGATTTTAGAGAGATAATTGTGTATGTGTGTGAATGCTGGAACCTTTAGTCCCACATCATGTGTGCCCTGTGCAACTGTGACCCCCTCCCAAAGAATGTCCTGGATGAGGCTTTAATGGCAAGGACACCCATGATATGACTACACGTATATCATAACAAAATGTGCCCAGTGAATTAATCTAATGATAAACAATGTGATCACAATTATTTTGAATCTGTTTTCCAAACATGGTAAAATGAAGGTTACATTTAAACCCGTACATAGAAAAGTGCACAAAGTATAGAATTAAATGGAATATTCTTTGATAGTAGAAACAGTGCAAAAATAAGGGGAAATTAAATAAAATGTCCTCCTTTAAGGAAATATATCTGTGGATATTGTGCAGGACGCCAAGGGTGGGTCCTGGACGGGTGCTATATAGCACCGAAATTTGGTTTATGGTCCCTTTAAAGAAAGGTGGTAGTGCTCAGGGGGTCACCCGAGAGGGGTGAGAAGTTCCGGGAATAGCAAGATAACAGGGGGGACTGACTCACAGTTCTCCCTACATTGATAGAGAGGTAGTAGGGGCCCGGAATTTCGGAGGCCCTGAAGTGATCTTCGGGTGGGATAAGGCCTCCACCCCTGACTACAGGGAAACCAGCACACACGGGGTTAATAGCCTCCAGGAAGCAGCTCTTAAGGAGAGCAAAGTGGTGTTCGCTGGTGTGTGAGGAGGAGCTGGGAGGAGACACCAGTGTTTTGGAGAGCTGCATGTGTTTGGAGAGCTGCACGTGTGCTGGGAGCTGCAAAAACACCTAACAAGGATTGTGCAAAGTCCTGGGTTGAAGAGCCTTCAACGAACTGTATGTTACTTTTACTTTTATTCTGTGCTGAAGACAAGCGGACTTTCTGTTGTTATGTTTCCGTTTTGCTGCTGAAAGCCTGATTTTGTTTTGCTTATTGGGAAATAAAAACGTTCACTGTTTAAGTTTACCGGCTTTTACACTCAATTCCGTGAAGCTACATCTCCCCAACTTTACAATATATATTAGAATTAGGGTGTGATATTGAGATTATCACTGGAGTATTAATTTCTGATATGAGTTTAACAATTTTATTAATAATATAGGTATATTGTAATTGGTTTAGACAACCTTTGGTTGGAAATTAAATCTAAAGGTCCGGTAATACCATGATGAGCGATCCATGATGTGAGAGTAATTTATAAAAATGTAAATATAACAGAACCCATCACATCAAGTCCACACACCCTGTTAGGATGGATGCCACCTGCAGCCAGCTGTTTTATAGTTTTTGATCTGGCCCAGGGCTTTCTGTTCTGTCATATACAGACTGTTGGTTCTTTTGTTTTTATTTATTTTTGAAATCCAAAGCAGAATGTGTGGATTGTGAAATGATCTGCCCCTTTCCCTTGTAAGTGCCATGTTATAAGCAGAAGATTACTGTAGATTTATGGACATCTCTGCATGACCGCACGGTATTGTTATCATTAATTATGTTATGACATCAGGAAAGTTTTGTCAGATGGAAACTAAGGACTTGTGTTATTTTGCTAAAGTTAACAACAGAGCAATCAATGAGAAATTATTTTGCCAGGAAAAAGTTATCGTTTTGAAACATGACATTGCAGTTCTTACACAAACAGCGTGATAAGAGAACAAGCCATTGTAATATATTTATGCAAGTTGGACTCCGTTGTGAAGGGTTCACCCCAATATATCAGAGTAGTAGTAGCAAAGTGCTGCTACATGAAGTTTACAAAGTTACAGACATTATTTTTGTCAAATATTTAATTTTTAATGGTCCCACATTTCTGCGCAGCAAATATTGTTAACAACTAAACTAAATATTTGTCTAATGAAAGGTTTAAAATATGAATTTGTATTGTTGTTTATGTATAAATTTAACAATGACAAATGCGTATATTTGAATCCAGCCACTTTATTTGCCTATATGGGAGGAGGCTGGAGACAAAGAAAACCACATGTGTTAAATTGATGACGTAGGAATCAGCTGTTGTGGGCCCAGTGCAGGACACACTCCCTGAAGACCCAGATATTTGATTTTTTATAGATTTGACCCCAGTTTTATACTGAGGATAGCAATCCCCATACTGAGTATGCAGTTTATCCCCCAGAAGGATACTCTGTATTCAGAGTCATTGGATCCTTCTTTCCCAGCTCAACAAGCAGAGCTCCATGCTTTATCAAAGCCTGTGAGCTATCAAAAGGGTATATATTTATATAGATAGTAGGGAAATTAGAAAGCTTTTGGTTCCATTAGAAGGGCTAGAAGTTGTCTTTACTTTGGCAGGTAAACTAATCAAGTATGCTAAGTTAATTGATTGGCTCTCTTCAGCCTTCCAGCTTCTTGCTGAGGTAGCCATACTAACAGTGAAACTCATACATGGAAGCAGACCAGGCAACTAAGGATGCTGCATTATGGCCCTGGACACTGCAACTCACAGATTCCAGACTAGTTCAGGCCCAGTATGGCTGGGATTAATAATTCAACTTTAAGGACCCCAGAACGAGAAGAACAAGTGGTCCACAGGGGGCAACTTCTTATGAAACAGGACTTTGGAAAAAGGTGATCTTTTATGTCTGCCAGCCACTCTTTTCCCTCCAGCTTGACACATGGACCGTGTCATCAGGCACAAGCAGTTATGGCTGCCTTAGTAAATGAGCGTGGGATAGAGCCAGGGTTCTCCACAGTTGTTTTTATAACATATCACTTCTTGTTTTACCTGTTACCAAAGGTGTTACCAAAAGCTGAACTTCCTTCCAGAGATTACAAAAAGATATATCCAGATGCCCCTAGTCAGGATCTTACGAGTATGCATTTTGTTTGTATGGACATGTTTTCTGGATGTCCAGTGGCAAATACTACTGCAAAGGCCACATTACAAAATGTTATCAGAAGTAGTTTGTAAGTACAGAGTGCCAGACTCTACAGAGAGTAACAGAGGAACTAGTTTTATGGGAGAGTCCTTTCTAGAAGTTTTGAGGTTTTATTTTTACACCCCCTACCATCTACAATGTAGTGGGAAAAGTAGAGTAAGAAACTAGAAAACTATTGCCTGAAAGTGTTCTTATATTTTATTAAGCCCCTAAGGGGACATGGACTCTCTCGCTATGAGATTTGGGTTGGGAGTGTTACTCACTTGCTTATTTTTCTCAGCAGCTGAAGGCCTCCACTTGAATCACAGAGAATGTTGCTGATCTTTTAAGGTTTTTGACAAATTAATTTATGTATTTTCTCCCCAATTCCAGATCCTAACAGTTTAGAAGGATCTCATAAATGAAAGACAGGTGACTTGTGGATTGTTGAGAGACATTCATATATAAGGAAATGTTTGGAGACTCAATACAGCGTCTATTCATGTACAGTTTTGCAAACGTCACCTGGATCCACACCAGACACTGCAAAAATGACTAAATTAAAGAATCTCTGTGTTTGATTTGTTTCCCTCTTGGAATCACAGTCTAGGGTACTATTTATTCAAATGCTTTAATTGTAAGGGATATAAAAATAGATATATTTAATGGGATTTGAAAAGTAGTTCAGCCATGCTGAAGTCATATTTACTTTTATACGTCTTCCATTTCATGTAGAATTGTCTGCGTTTACACTTGCTGATAAATCAGCATGCCAGCAATTAAGCTAGAAGGCCATTCTGGCCACAGGAGTGTACAGCCAATACTCTGTAAATATTTCTTATCAATCATTTGTTTTTCACATTGAAAAGTCATTTTGTAATGAAAAAGCTTCTCAGCTATTATATTCTCCATAATGGAGTTTTGCATTTTTGGCCAGGACTACCCCCATCTAAGCGTGTGGAGGTTCCAGGTTAAAGGTGATAGCAGGTATGGTTAGTGATCAATATATTGATCAAAAGAGGGGAGATTGTAATGGAAATTTGTAGGTTCTGTATATAATTGTATTCTATTTTGTATGTATTGCACACTGCACTCATTGTGCACACGGCACTAATAATTTTTTCATTACATGTTTGCATTCTTTCGAGTCCAGATTAGAATTAGTCTGCCTATGTTATGCCCCTTGTTACCATACAAGTACAATTGTAATATTAATGTGATACCTAAGTAATCATGTGTATAAAAACCTTCAATTACATCATAATAAAGCAGAACAGTTATTTGGAAAGATGCTGAGTGTATCTTTTGTGTCTGTTCCCTACTGCAGTAGTTATTAATTTGGAACCACTAATCAATATGAGGATAGGAGTTGCCTATCTATAAAATTCCTGGTCAACTTAAAAGGTAAAGGCACACTAGAACAAAATGTTGTCATCCACTAAAGAAACAGACAAACCCACGAGTCACAACAGGTGCGGTGTAGTTCCAGAGAGCGAAGCTTAACAGAAATGTATAAAGAAACAGTTAAGAAAACTGAAACAGCATTCAGCAAGGCGTACAACTCTTGGAGGGAGCTAGCATAAGAAATTAGGATGAAGTTAAAGTATTTCTGCTCAGCTGAAGACCTTGATACCAGAATGAAGGAGATTTAAGCCAAAGAAGCTTTAGTACACCAACAGTATGAGTCCATTTGCCGTAATCATTCCACTACCCCATACATTGTTAAAAGAATGGATGCATGTGCCACGTTAACAGCTGAAATCTGCGACTTCTTTAAATCTTTAATGATCAACTTGAGAAGGAAAGAATGAGGATGGTACTTAATAAAGAACAGCACGAGTCAGTCTTTGGAAACACAGAAACAGAAACTGTCCTCTGAGAGTCATTAACAGACTCCAACTCAAGCTCGAAAGCCACTTCCAGTTCTTCTAGCAAACACGCAGACGCAGAAGCCGACCTTGCAACCAAGATAGAGCAGGCAAAGGCAACGCAACAGATGCGTGAGCAACAAGCCAAGCTGAGGCAGAAATTAAACTTAAGTTAGATGAGGAAAAGACAAGATTGCAACAGCTACAAGCAGAAAATGAAGTCAAGGTAGCTGCAGCAAGAGTGAAAGCCTACAACGCCTATGGTAGTTTTGAATATTGTGAACAGGAGAAAGACCACGAGTTGCAATAAGGCTACAGAAAAAAAGAACCACAAACCTTATTGAATCCAAAAGCTGTGCCATTTCAACCTTCAAATACACCACTTGAGATGTCAAGACCACAAGAAGAAGTTAGTCTAATTCCAGGACTTGCAAGTCTGCTCATCTCCAACCGTATCCCTATACCTGAACCAACTGTATTCACAGGTGATCCTTGATTGGTAGGTATCTTTTATGGAATTGATTCATCAAAAAACACTCCGTGTGCAAAAAAATGCTTTACTTGAATAGGTATCTCGGTGGTGAAGCTCATAAGGCAGTGGAAGGTTTCTTCTACCGAAACTCAGAAGACGCTTATCTAGGTGCCTGGGGAATCCTACAGGACAGGTACGGAGGTCCATTCATAGTGCAAAGAGCTTTCAGAGAAAGGCTGACTAAATGGCCAAAGATATCAGCAAACGATGCTGTAGCATTAAGAGAGTTTGCGGATTTCCTTCAAGGTTGTGTGGAGGCCATTCCTCATGTTAAAGGCCTAGCTATTCTAAATGATTGTGAAGAAAACCACAACCTTCTCAAGAAACTGCCTGAATGGGTCATGTGCAGATGGAGTCGCATCGTTGTGGACGAATTAGACAAGTTTCAAGAATACCCAACCTTTGCTCGTTTCACAGAGTTCCTGCAAAAGGAAGCTAAGATAGCATGCAACCCCACCCCCTCCCCCTTCCTCCTCAGTACCAAGACCACAGATGAGAGACTTCCCAAAAGAGTCAAGGTGCTCAACACAAGCACTCAAATGAAACCCTCCACCTAAAGCATCCCAGAGATCTCAGCTTCAAGACCAAAACCCCTTTGCCTAGTCTGCAAAGACAAAACTCAGTGTCACTAAACTGCAAAGGAAAACACGCGTGTAGCATATGTAGTCAACGTCATCCAACCTCTTTGCACATAAAGAGAAGCACTGAGCCTGTTAAAGTACCAAACGATGATCCAGTAGCTATGGGAGAAAAGGTAAACGACAATGTTCCCAAAGTTATGTCCCATACCTCGACAAGGCATATTCCTGCCACATCCTGCATTGTTCCAGTTCTGTTGTCAGCTGCGGCGGAGCCTCAGAGAGAAATCCTCACTTATGCCTTACTTGACACGCAGAGTCATTCAACCTTAATTTTGGCAAACCTGGTATGTAAGCTAAGTGTGAGCACCAAGCCGTTACAGATAAAGCTCAGCACCATGACAGCCATTGATAGTTATATCAAGCCAAATTGCTCACGGCCTGCAAATACGTGGCTTCCACTACAAAGCTCTAATTCAGCCATGTCAAGCCTATACGAGAGATTTCATTCCAGTATATAAGTCTCACATACCAACTAAGGAGACTGCACTTGAGTGGTCCCACCTCAAGCACTTGGCAAACAAGTTACAGCCACTTCAAGACTGCAAAGTCGGACTGCTGATCGGTTACGATTGCCCATCATCACTGGCTTCCTTGGAGGTTGTTACCGGCTCCAAAGATGAACCCTTCGCTCAAAAAACTATGCTCGGCTGGAGTATCATAGGATCAGCAAATCTACATCTCAACAGAGAGGGTAGCCAGAGCTTCCTACACAGAGTCGCAGTAAAAGGAATGCCATTGCCCCCACTGTCACTGATGTATTAAAGACTTTAGAAATGGACTTCTCTGAAAGAAATTATGAAGATAAGTATGTTTCTCAAGATGACGTTCATTTTGTTCAGTTTCTCTATGAAACCATAATGAAAGGGAAAGATGGACACTATGAGATGCCGTTACCCTTCAAAGACAACCTTCAACCGGCACTACCAAATAATAAGAGGCTGGCCATTTTTCGACTTCAACATCTAAAGAAAAGGTTAAAGGCCAATAAACAGTACTACGAACACTACACTGCATTCATGGAAGAAATGATCAGAAAAGGTGATGCAGAACCAGCCCCTTCATTATCAGAGGAAGAAACAGTGTGGTACATCCCACATCTTGGGGTTTATCACCACAAGAAGCAAACAAGTTAAGAGTCATCTTTGATTGTTCAGCAAAGTTCCAAGGCATCTCCCTAAACGACACCTTGTTGACAGGCCCTGACCTGATAAATTCTCTAGTGGGAGTCCTTTGTCGCTTCAGGAAGGAAGCAGTTGCTGTGATATGTGACATTGAAAAGATGTTCCATCAGTTCTACATTTTCCCCAAAAATTCGCAATTGCTTAAGGTTCCTTTGGTGGGAGAACAGCCAGTTGGAAACAGAACCCAAAGAATACAGAATGGCAGTTCACCTTTTCGGTGCCAGTTCCTCTCCAGGATGTGCCAACTTCGGCCTCAAGTATCCTGCGCAACAATATAAGGCAGAATATCTTTCAGCATCAGCCTTCATTGAGAAGAACTTTTATGTAGACGACGGCCTAACCAGTGTTTCAGTCAGTGAAGCTACAAATCTAATCCTCGAAGCGCAAGGATTATGTAAAAATGTGGGCTTAAGACTGCACAAGTTCAACTCTAATAAAAAGGGACGTCCTGTCTTGTGTAGCTCCGTCAGAAAGAGCAACTACTAGTGAACGTCTCAAACTTAACCCAGACTCCACATCAGAAGGACAAATTCTTGGCATTCAGTGGTCAAATGAAAATGACACCTTCAGCTTCAGCGTTGACATAAAGGATCAACCCTCAACTCATCGTGGTATCCTGTCAGTTGTAGTCTCTCTCTCTCTCTCACTCTCTCTCTCTCTCTCTCTCTCTTTATGATCCTCTAGGCTTCATAGCTCCCTTCATACTGAGTGGCAAGTGCATTCTACAAGAGCTTTGTCGCAAGGGCATCAGTTGGGATGAAACACTCCCTGAGAGCTTAAGCCCACAGTGGGAGGCCTGGAAGAGTAGTCTGCAAGCTTTAAGGGACATCAAGATACCCAGACGCTACCATCCTCCAGATTTCGGTAACAGGGTGAAGGTGGAACTACACCACTTTTCATATGCCAGCAACATAGGATATGGTGCCTATTCATACCTTAGGTACAAAAATGACAGAAATCAAGTCCATTGCAGCTTCGTAATGGCTAAAGCAAGAGTTGCGCCAACGAAGATTGTGAGCATCCCAAGGCTTGAACTCTCAGCTGCAGTCAACGCAGCAAGGTTGAGTGTCATGTTGAAGGCAGAACTTGAAATAGAATTTGAGGAAGAATTCTTCGGGACAGACTCTCAGGTAGTTTTGGCCTATATCAATAATGAAGCGAGAAGATTTCATGTGTTTGTAGCCAATCGTGTTCAACTCATAAGCGAGATTACAGATCCAACTCAGTGGCATTATGTGGATACAGCACAAAACACAGCCGACCATGCATCCAGGGGTCTTCACGTAGCAGATATTTCCTCCTCAAGCTGGTTATCCGGCCCTAGTTTCCTATGAAAATCTGAAGTGCTCGCATCTCCATGCTCTCCAGCAGAATTGATTGTAGGCGATCCCGAAGTCAAACCCATTACAATCCTTGCATCATAAGTCAGTGAACAAACTGATATTCTAAATTGTCTGAACAAATTTTCCAGTTGGTTAATGCTCATTAAGGTGATTGCAAGAATCAAGAGAATACAATGGAAGACCCATCACTGCAGCAGTCTTGTGACTGTGGAGGAACAAAAGAAGGCTGGGGAGGTAGTGATAGGTTTAGTTCAACAACAAGCTTTTCCCCAAGAGCTAAAACATCTTCAAAGAGGAGATAGTCTTCCAAGTTCAAGCCCTCTTAGTTACCTTGACCCCATTCTAGTTCAAGGACTTCTTCGTGTTGGTGTGAAGGCTGTCAAGATCAACCCTTAGTCAAGAAATAAAACACCCAGTCATCCTCCCAAAGGATGGCCTAGTTCTTTGAGTCAAGGTGTTAGTGGGTGACAGAAGATTGCAAGATAAGAATTACCATGTATCAAAACCCTCAATTATTGAACGTCCTATTCAAAAGCTAGTAGTTCTCATAGAAAGTAAATGAGTTACCAGTTTTAGTGATACACTAGCATACCACCAGGCAATACAGTAGTCAGTTTCTGTAAATTATGCGCGACTCTTATATTCGTCATAACATAATTTGGTGGGAGTGTAACTGTCCGCTTGTCACTTTAAATCCTTATTCAGCACTGACTGCCAGGTGGAACCTTTATGCCTTACTTTTGTTTCCCAGGGGAATGTTTTAATTGTCACACCCCTCCTGCTTCCTATAGTTTCTGGTAAAGGGCATTCTGTCATTCAGCATTCAAATGCCAAGCCAGGCAGCAGCACCTCATGGAAGGCAATAGTTATTAAAGTTTCCTAAAGTTTAAAGTTTGCACCCTTTTGGCAAGCGAAGCGAGTTTTCATGGTGCTTATGGTGCTTATAGAGTTAAAAGGATTAACCTCTGTGGTGTTCAACCTTACTGCCCCCTTTTGAAGGAAAGGACTAAAAGTGCTGCACCCGTCAGAAGCTCTCCGCTTGTTATTTACTTGAAGCCAAAGGGGCCGCTACACACAATTTTAGGCCACTGATCCAGAAACTCGACTTGAACGAGAGCTCAATTGAGCCTACCTGAGCAAGGCTATTTCTACGGCTTAATTTGAGACGTGAAGGATGAGAGATCTCCAGGTATGGCCCGAAATGCCTTAAGGGACCAAGTGTCCATATCAAGCTGTACCTATGTCCACAGAAAGGGCACATAGTGCCCATAAGTCAAGTATGTGTGGCACAATCCCAAAATACCAGCATCTTGAAATGGAGCTCTTTGTTGACTTCTTGGATTATGTGCTGGCTTACTAGTTTTTCCTGGACTCCCACCCAGAAATTCAGAAGTTAACCTCTCTGAAGTGAGCGTGGAAACTGACTCTTGAGCTTTGGCCTCCTTTAACTCAACAGACGTTCATCCTAAAGCAGGAAGCCAAAACTGACCAGATTCAATTTTTATATTTAGGCTTGACCTTCCAAGATCAAGAACAATGCAGTTATTGAGTACATCCTTAAAGGCCATCTTCTGATGGTAAGGTCATGTATCTGACCAGTCCTACAAGGGACACCCACTGACCAAAGGAATGCTCCCAAATCCTAGACATCTTTCTGTTCATAAGGGCATAACCGCCATCCTGCTGTGACAACATGCTCCAATCTTGTAGAACAAGCACTTAATTCAGCCACCATAAGGGAATTGTCAAGCTGTCCACTGGAGGCAATTGAAAAACTTCCACAGCTTTGTTTCTATTTAAAGGCATTTCCCCAACCTTAGAAAAGGAGCAATAAAAAAATTCTGAGCAAAGGTCATCCTCCTCTTCCTGTTCAAAAGAAACTAAAGAGGACTGATTGGCTTGAGAAGGATTTGAGATCAGTTTTAATGGTCCTGAAACGAACACTGGACCCTGCCAGAATAGATGGCCCTTGCAGAAAATGAATTCAGAGATTCCTTTAGAGTGTCTTGAGCACATGCTTAATCAATTGTGACAACTTGGTCACCATCATCTTAATCACTGTCTGCCTGAACAAAGTAGGAATCACATCTTCAATCACATTTTCTTGGGAAGAATGTAGCCAGGGTTAATTTGCCTGAGGGGTTTTGAGACTGCTCATTGGCACAATATATCACCCTTCACAGAATGAGTGGAAGCAGCTCCTTTAGAATGTATTGGCCACGTGTTCAATGAATACAACAACCTGGCAGGTGTGGACATCTTTACGCCTGGCTGCTTGAACAAGCAGGGCTTATACAGTCATGCTCACCCGTCTCTTCTCTTTAGAAAATTCCTTGGAAGACGGTTTGCCTGAAAGGCTAAGAGGTTGCTCACTGATAGAAAACACAACCATTTCACAGGATGAGCGCAAACCCTCCTTTAGAGCGTATTAGCCTCATGTGACAATCTGTTAGGTGTCTTACCCATGGTTGCTTGAACAAAGTGGTATTCATGCAGTCATGACCATCCAGAGACTCAGAAAACAGGCTGTTTCACCTTGTATGGCTAGGCAGATTCTCATTGCCAGAGCAGAAATCCCTAAGGGTGAGCAGAGACCACTCCTTTAGAGTGTATTGCCAATGTGCTTTTGGATTGTGGCATCCTATTAGGTGTCATCTCTCCCTGGCTGCTTGAGCCAGTAGGATACATACTGTCATACCCATCCGCGTCTTCCTCTTATAGAATCTGAAGAAGGATGTTTGCTAGGGAAAGCTATGAGACTGCTCATTGCCAGGGCACATAACTAGAGTTGAGCGGACACCTGGATGTTCGGGTTTGTCTGGTTCGGCCATACTTCGCGGAAACGTTCGGATTTGGTATCGAACTTGGCCCAAACTTGACCCCGGACCCCATTGAAGTCAATGGTGACCCGAACTTTTGGGCACAAAAATGGCTGTAAAAAAAGTCCTGGAAAGGGCTAGAGGGCTGCAAAAGGAAGCAAAATGGGGGTAAGGAGTAGGACAAGTGCCCTACAAACAAATGTGGATAGGGAAATAACTTAAAATCACAAAAAAAAAATGGGAGGAGGAGGTGGATGTGGAGTAGGAGCCTAGAGGTTGACTAGGCCATGACCGTGGCAGTGTAGGTGGAAGTGGCGGAGGAGGAGGAGGATGTAGCCGACACTGTTATTTGTTTGTTTGTTTGTTTTTTTCTAATTGGGGTACCCCCAAAATATTGAGACATATTTAAAAAAAACAAGTATACCAATGGCTGTGTGAGGCCGGTCTAAATGTCTATTCTGCACAAGGTACAGACAAGTCTTGTGGGATCCATGCCTGGTTCATTTTAATAAACGCTAGCTTGTCCACATTGGCTGTGGACAGACGGCTGCGCTTGTCTATGATAACGCCCCCTGCCGTGCTAAACACACGTTCAGACAATACACTGGCTGCAGGGCAGGTCAGCACCTCCAAGGCATAAAGGGCAAGCTCAGGCCATGTGCCAAATCTGGAGACCCAGAAGTTGAATGGGGCAGACCCATCAGTCAGTACGTGTAGGTGTGTGCACACATACTGTTCCACCATGTTGCTGAAATGCTGCCTCCTGCTAAGACGTTGCCTATCAGCTTGGTGCTGTTTGTTGTGGCGGGCTGCTGACAAAGCTTTTTCCCATTTCGGCCATGCTAACCCTGCCTTCTGAGGTGCTGGCAGTGCCACAGCTGCGATACCTCTTCATCCTCCTCTGCCTTCGCCTTGTGCTTCCACAGAGCCCCCTGTGTCATTTGGGAATGCCCTCAGCAGCGCATCTACCAGCGTGTGCTAGTAGTTGCGCATCTTCTGATTTATGCTCCAGTGAGGGAATAAAGGACGGCACGTTGTCCTTGTAACGGGGATCCAGCAGGGTGAACACCCAGTAATCGGCACAAGTTAAAATGTGGGCAACTCGGCTGTCATTGAGCAGGCACTGCAGCATGTAGTCGCTCATGTGTGCCAGGCTGCCCAGAGGCAAAGACAAGCTGTCCTCTGTGGGAGGTGTATCATCTGTGTCCTCCGTATCCCCCCAGCCACGCTCCAGTGATGCCAAGGAGCTGCTTTGGCTGCCACCCTGCTGTGAACACGGTTCCTCCTGCTCCTCATTATCATCTTCCTCGTCCTCCTCATCCTCCAGAACTGTGCCCTGGCTTGAAATTTTTTTACCTGGCCTATGCTGCCGAAGGAACCCACCCTTCGAGCCACTTGTGAATGACTGGCCTGATAACGGTGGAAATGACCCCTCTTCCTCCTCCTCTTCCTCCTGTGCCACATACTCTTCCATCATCGCCCGAAGTGTTTTTTCAAGGAGACATAGAAGTGGGATAGTAACGCTGAGAACAGCATCCTCGGCACTGGCCATGTTGATGGAGTATTCGAAACACCGCAATATGGTACACAGGTCTCGCATGGAGGCCCACTCGTTGGTGGTGAAGTGGCGCTGTTCCGCAGAGCGACTGACCCATGCGTGCTGCAGCTGAAACTCCACTATTGCCTGCTGCTGCTCGCACAGTCTCTCCAGCATGTGCAAGGTGGAGTTCCACCTTGTGGGCAGGTCGCATAGGAGGCGGTGAGCGGGAAGTCCGGCGAGCAGCATTAGGGTGAGAACGCCGAAAATGCGCACAGACGGCCCGCACTTTCTGCAGCAGCTCTGACATATCCGGGTAGTTTTTTTAGGAATTTCTAAACCACCAAATTCAGCACATGCGCCAGGCAAGGGATGTGCGTCAAACCAGCTAGGCCCAGAGCTGCTACGCGATTTAGCCCATTATCGCACACCACCAGGCCGGGCTTGAGGCTCAGTGGCAACAACCACTCATCGGTCTGTTGTTCAATGCCTATCCACAGCTGCTGCGCAGTGTGGGGTTTATCCCCCAAACATGTCAGTTTTAAAACAGCCTGCTGTCGTTTCCCCCTGGATGTGCTGAAGTTGGTGGTGAAGGTGTTACGCTGAGCGGATGAGGAGGAAGCACAGTAGGAGAAGGAGGCAATAGGAGGCAAAGAGAAATGACCCTGCAATCCTCGGTGGCGAAAGGACATGCGCCAAACGGCTAGCCGCCTCAAGCCCATCCGCCACTACATTTGCCCAGTGTGCAGTTAGGGAGATATAGCGCCCCTGCCCGTGCTCACTGGTCCACGTATAAGTGGTTATGTGGACCTTGCCACAGATGGCGTTGCGCAGTGCACCCTTGATCTCGTCCCCGACTTGTTTGTGCATGGAAGGGATGGCTCACCTGGAAAAGTAGTGGCGGCTGGGAACCAAGTACTGTGGGACAGCCACCGCCATCAGGTTTTTAAAACTGTCCGTGTCCACCAGATGGAATGACAGCATTTCAAAGGCCAGGAATTTTTAAATGCTGGCATTCAGGGCCAGGGATTGCGCATAGGTAGGGGTGTACTTCCTCTTTCTCTCCAGTGTTTGGGAGATGGAGAGTTGTAAGCTTTCATGGGACTGTGTGGAAATGCTTGGGGACAGTGGCGGACATGGTGGCGTTGCTGTCACATGCTCTGTTTGCTGGCTGGCAGGTGAGACTGGCACTGTAGAGGAGGAGGTAGAGGCCGAGGCAGCAGCAGAAGAGGAAGCAGGAGGGGTCCGAGACCTTTCTTGGATTTTGAGGTACTTATTCCACTGCAGCAAGTGCTTTGAATTTAGATGCCTGGTCATGCAGGTTGTGCTCAGGTTTAGAACATTTATGCCTCGCTTCAGGCTCTCATTGCACAGTGTGCAAACCACTTGTGTCTTGTAGTCAGCACATTGTCTGAAGAACTGCCACGCCGGGGAACGCCTTTGAGCTGCCTTTCGTGTGCTAGGTCCCTGGGTGCGGTGGGTAGTAGCAGGAATACTGTCTATGGGACGCTCGCTCCGCTTTTGCAACCTGCTTCCTCTTTTGCTGTGCTGGTGCCTCTGTGCGACCACCACTTCTTCCTGCAAAATGCACATGTCACTCGCATGACCTTCATTCCATGTGGGGTCTAGGACCTCATCATCTTCCACCCACCCTTCACCACTGCCCTCCTTGTCAGTTTGTACACTGAGGAAAGCCGCAGCAGTTGGCACCTGTGTTTCGTCATCATCAGAGACGTGTTGCGGTGCTGTTTCCATGTCCTCATCCTGCAACAGAAGTGGTTGGGCATCGGTGCACTCAATGTCTTCCACTTCTGGGGCAGGGCTATGTGGATGGCCCACGGAAAGCACACTAGCAGAGTCATCAAAAAGCATAAGAGACTGCTTGGCTGATTTATAAGGGGCTGAGGTGAAAGACAGATGGCCATGGGGTTCAGGTGCCAACTCTGAGCTTTCAACAAGGGACCGGGTGGGAGACAATGTGAAGGAACTGAAGGCATTGTCAGCCACCCAGTCTACTATCGCCTGTACTTGTTCTGGCCTCACCATTCGTGAGCGCCATTCGTGACTACCATATAACGTTGAAGGTTCTGTCGGCTACCTGAGGAAAGTGTTTCACTTGTGCGTGTAGCTGGCACAGATCGACCACGTCTTCTCCCTGCAACAGGAGCTTCAGAAACACCAGCAGCACCAGCAGCACCACGACCATGTCCCTTATTTGACGCTCTCCTCATTCTGGACACAAATGTACTATGTAGCACTATTTATTAATACTAAAAAAAAAAGAATTAATTATTCTTTTTTTTTTAAGAAAAAGAAAATTGTAGGTGCACTTTTTATTTTTGTGCAAGAAATGCACCGCTCACACCAGCAGCAGGAACCTCTCCACCGCTCACACCAGCAGCAGGAACCTCTCCCTACACCAGTATGAGATGATTTTAGAACAATAATCTGTCTTTCACAGCACTGACAGGAACCTGTCCCTACTGCAGTATGAGACGATTTTAGAACAATAATCTCCCCCCTCACAGCACCGACAGGAACCTCTCCCTAATGCAGTAAGAGATGGTTTTAGAACGATAAACTCTCCCTCAGAGCACCAACAGGAACCTCTCCCTAATGCAGTAGTAGATGGTTTTATAATGATAAACTCTCCCTCAGAGCATGTTAGAAGAAGATTGTGGGGGCGTGGTCTGGATATGGCGCTGTGAAGAAGTGTCTTCTACGAGCTCCGCAATCTGCACTGTGATATTAGCCTGAACAGAGCCCTCACAGTGGTGTTTTCCTACTACAAAAGATGGGCAAAAGATCGATCAAGTCTCACCTGACGAAAGGTACTCCCAGTAACTCCATTAAGCGGTTCCTGGCTGCGGACACGGAGGATGCTGTGGAATCGGATGGCCTAGGCCGCTCGCCCCGCGTGGCGGACCCCTCCCCCCGCCTGAGGCCTTCTGCATCCCGCCACTCCCCGTCCTCCTCTATCTGTTCAGAGAGCAGAGGTGCCTCGCCTGGACGTTCGGAGGTAGCCGCCCTGGTGAGTGGTCTTCCCACAAAAGGAGAGCTGGCATCGATGCTCCACGGATTAGAGAAGGCCATCAAAAAAGAGGTCTCGGGGGTGCGTTCTGACTTAGCCCAGGTCCTCTGCAGGGTCGAGGAATCGGAACTAAGGCTAGACAGGCACGCCAAGGCTATTAGAGAGCTGCAAAGCCGCACCCGATCCCTGGCTATTGCTCATAGAATGGCCATGTACCGTATCGAGGACCAGGAGAACAGAAATCGGAGAAATAACATCAGAATCCGTGGCCTCCCGGAGGCTACGGGCGACGACGATCTCCGAGCTTCGATCCAGGGCATCTTTAACACTCTGCTGGGCAACCCTGCAACTCAGCCGCTCAAGCTGGATAGGGTGCACCGCGCCCTTCGCCCACGCAATATGGCCTCTGAGAAACCCAGGGATGTCATCTGCCGAGTTCACTATTTCGAGGAAAAAGAGCTGATCATGCAAAAAGCGAGAGAAGCCAAATCCCTGGACTTTGATGGTGCACATCTCTCCTTTTTCCCGGACCTAGCGAAGGAGACATTAGACCGCCGTCGAGCCCTAAAACCCCTCACAGAAAAGCTAAAAGCCTCCTCCATCTCCTACAAATGGGGCTTCCCCGCTTGTCTGATAGCCAACAGAGATGGCAGATCGGCAGTCTTACGCTTCCCAGAGGATCTGGATGCCTTCTGTATGGATCTGAACATATCCCCTCCGGAACTCCCAGGTTGGCAAGACGAGGTGACACAGCAGGGCGTTGGGGAGTCCTGGCAGCAGGTCTCACGAGCCCGTCGCTCAGGCTCTGCCACGGCTGGAGATTAAGGCCTGAGGACAGATACATACGTTCGGCCCCCATCGTTAGTTGGCCTAACACTATCCTAAATAGTTACCGCGTAGTTCCTGCATCAACCATGTGAGGTTTCCCGGGTCCATCAGGTCTTACGTGAGTTCAGCCATTCGGATTTCCCATTTTGTTTGACTTTTATTCTTTCCTAGTTGCCTTTTTTTTTTCTGCATGGCCATCAGGCACCCGATCTGTGGCCCCTAACTGTACCATACCCTAAGGGCTTTAGAAGCCTCCCCGCGCACCAATACTAGGGGAAAGAGCCGGACATACGGTCCTGCACAAGGGTAACTCCCTTGATCTCAGGAATCTTTCTGCTCCTTACTTTTTATTCATACTAAGGCTCACGGAAGGCTTGTTCTCACGTATATATGTTTAAGTTTATGCTCATGTTCATATATGGTTGGAGTTATGGTTATGCTACTGCACTGGTATGTTTACATTGCTTTGCTCTGTTCACTCCTAAAAGCAAAGAGTATTACATGGGGCAGAGAGGCGGAGCCCGCTTCCTACGGTCTCACCCGCTCTGTCTCTATCACTTGCGGGGGCAGTTTATGGCCGCCCTCCCTACATGGGGGCTGCTCCGGTCCGGCGGCCCAGGTTGGGGACTCAGTTGGGGATCCCTCGCGGGGGTGGCCCGGCCCGGATCAGTCTCCCCATGCTCGCACCGCATATGAATGCGTGCACTTCAGTGATTTACTCTGGGCTTCGGCCCGCTTTCAATGTTTTGTTCCTCCTCTCTACACGTGTCTTCTCTATTTCCTCCTTCTACCCTGTTCTTCCTCTCCCTATTCAACCCTTTCTACTTTTGCTATTCTCTCAACCCGGCTGGTATACACATTCTCACTGGTAAAATCCAATGGCATCCCTTAATGTAATCTCCTTTACTGTAAGGGGACTACATACCCCCTTTAAACGACACTCTCTAATTAGGGAATTGAAGCGCCTTAAAGGGGACGTTATCTTTCTACAAGAAACGCACCTGACCCATACCACACGGGTACAGTTGCAATCCTCTGAATATCCGACCTGGTACTATAGTCTATCAGATCTTCATAAGGCCAAGGGTCTTGCCATTGGATTTCGCCGAGATGTGTCTTTTACAGTTGATAAGATGCTAACAGATGATCATGGTAGGTTCTTATTTTTAAGGGGCAGCCTGGGTAACCTTACATGCACCTTAGCTAATATGTACGCCCCGAACCGGGACCAGACAGTCTTTCTGAGTAACACCCTCACTAAGCTAAAGGAATTCGCTCAGGGATGTGTTGTCCTGGCGGGTGACTTAAACACCCCCTTGAACCTATGTTGGACACGTCTCAGGGAAGATCCTGTATCACCCATAAACGTTTATCACATGTCCGTAGGTGCCTGTCTGACCTACGGCTTATGGATACCTGGAGGATAACACATCCATCCGCGAAGGACTTTACCCATTTTTCCCACGTTCATAATTCCTATTCTAGGATAGATTATATTTTCCTAGACCATCACCACCTAGACCTCATACGACAGGCTAAAATAGAAACTTCGGTACTCTCTGATCACTCCCCAATTAGTCTCCTCCTTCAAATCCCTACCCTGCCAAAAAAAATTAATAATTGGAAATTAAACGACACCCTCCTTGAAAATGACTTGGATAGAGATGATTTGACTAAGGATCTTAAATCCTATTTCAAAGAAAACTCTACACAAGGCACATCCCCGGGAGTAATATGGGAAGCCCATAAAGCGCTCATCCGAGGCAAACTTATTGCCTTGGGCTCGCGAAAAAAGAGGGAACAGGTCCAACGACAAACGGACCTCCTTTCGGAAATAGCGGACCTTGAAAGGCGCCATAAATCCCAGTTAACACCAGATATATTCCACTCACTCACAGTGAAAAGAGAGGAGCTCGGATCTCTCCTGCGTGAGGAGCAGAAGAAACATCACAGGATTGTCTCCCAACGTTTTTATGAATGGGGGGATAAGCCTAGCAGGCAACTAGCCAGCTCCTTACGTCAGAAGAAATCTGCGTCCTTTATATCCAAAATCAAAACACCCCACGACTCCCTAGTTTACAACACTAAGGCAATAGCTGGAGAATTCCGTTCTTTCTACCAACAACTTTACAGCGTAGAGAAGGGAATTAAGGATGACTCCACTAGAAAGGCGGCTATTCGCGACTATCTCTTACAGGCAAAGCTACCTCCAGTTCCTGATTCCTCTCTCAAAGCTCTAGAGGAAGAGTTCACGATTTCGGAAATAAAGTCAGCCCTTAAATCCATGGCTGCAGGTAAAGCCCCTGGGCCTGATGGATTCACCATATCATATTATCGCTCCTTCTCTGAAATCTTGCTTCCCCATCTCCTGCGGTACACCAACTCGGTGGCGAAAGGAGAACCTTTGAGATCAGAAACGCTCCATGCCCATATTACGGTTCTTCCCAAACCAGGGAAGGACCCCAGTAACTGTGGTAGCTTTCGCCCAATATCGTTACTTAACGTAGACGCTAAACTTTATGCTAAGATGATCGCGAATAGACTCTTACCCCTTCTCTCAAGGTGGGTCTCTCCTGATCAGACTGGCTTTATCCCTGGTAGAGAGGCGCGGGACAACTCCCTCCGCACTCTCTCATTGATCGCTCATGTGCGCCGCACGTCCCAGCCCACCCTGTTATTATCCACTGACGCTGAAAAGGCGTTTGACAGGGTGGACTGGGAATATCTGATGGCTACACTAGCCTCCCTCGGCCTCGGTCAGCGGATGTTGGCACGAATCAAGTCCCTTTATGACTCTCCAACTGCCCAACTCCGAATTAATGGCACTCTTAGCGATTCCTTCTCCCTGCAAAACGGAACTAGACAGGGCTGCCCACTCTCTCCCATTTTATTTGCCCTCTCCCTTGAACCCTTTCTATCCACAATCAGACACAATCCTAATATACATGGTATTAACGTAGGTCCCACAGAGCACAAATATGCGGCGTACGCCGATGATATCTTATTCTACATTCAACAGCCCCAAGTATCCCTTCCCAACTTAATGAAGGCTTTCTCAACATTTGGCTCCATTTCTAACTTCAAAATAAACCTCTCTAAATAGGAAATACTTAATATCTCAGTCCCAGAAAAGCTGACGCGCCCACTTAGGTCCTCTTTTCCCTTCTCTTGGCAAACCCACTCATTAAAATACCTAGGCATACAACTAACTCCAAATTTGGCTTCCCTTTTTCGTTACAATTACATCCCCTTGTTGAATTCTATCCGCACAGACCTTCAGAGGTGGATTCCTTTGGCCCACTCCTGGTTAGGCAGGATCAACGTAATAAAAATGAATGTGTTACCCAGGCTGCTCTTCCTGTTCCAAATGATTCCTTATAGGGTATGTCCAGGGTTTTTCTCCATTCTTAACTCCCTGATAAATAAATATGTCTGGAACCACAAGCGTCCACGCATTGCTAAACTAAGATTGATTAAACCTAAGTCGGAGGGGGGTCTTGCACTCCCAGATTTTAAGAGCTATTTTTTGGCTTGTACCTTATCTAGAATTTCAGACTGGAAATATAACATTCGCTCTAAAATATGGGTCCAACTGGAGCAGGATCTATGTGGTGAAGAATTATGGCCTCAACTTTGGATCCCAAAGGCAAACTGATCTCTTTCTGATTCCACCTCTCCAATTACAATCTCCTCTTTGGCGCTCTGGGACTCTTTACACTCCAAACATAAATGGTTGTATAACTCTCCGTTACTCCAAGTCACTGGACACTCCTTCTTCCTACCGGGAAAAGAAGATCCTTATTTTAAATCCCAGTTCTCTCACAACCCACTACTTCTCCACCATGTCACCTCCCCAGCGGGAATTAGGTCTATGGCCGAGTTAATGGATCGGGATACTCCCTCACCTTTGGACAAGTGGAGATACATGCAACTTAAGGCCTTTGTGGGGTCGCTGCCCAGACCACTGAGAACAAAAGCTGACCTCAACCCGATTGAGCAGATAGTATCCTCCACGCAGCCTCCACTCCGTCCCATTTCCCAATTTTACCAGGCTCTACTATCTCTCTCATCGACCTCTTGGCCCTCTTTCCTTACTAATTGGGAAAATGACTTACAACATCCTCTTAATGACTCCCAAAGATCTACCGTCCTTAAACTTACTCACATGGCCTCTATATCATCCCGGACAGCTGAAGTTAATTATAAATTACTTGCTAGATGGCATTACACGCCAAAGCTCCTACATACAGCTTTTGGGGATGTGTCGGACAAATGCTGGCGGGGTTGCGGGGAAACGGCCTCCCACGCTCATATTTGGTGGTCCTGCCCTCGCATTCGCCCATACTGGGACTCTATTAGACAATGGATCCATACTATACAAGGTTCTCAGGTCGAAGATAATCCATGGTCTATTCTGTTCAACTATACCGAAGAACCCATTCATAAATACAAAAAATCCATCACGCCCCATTTGCTGAACGCTGCCAAATCTTTAATTCCCAAGTTCTGGAAACAATCCACCATCCCTACAGTTCAACAATGGCTCAACAAAGTGGACTTCATCCATTACATGGAAGACCTCACCCTTTCCCTGAAAGGGAGATCAAATCAGGCCAATAAAACAT
>BLSH010424965.1:58668-76194 GCA_018402905.1 Glandirana rugosa
TATCCAGCCACGCGGAGAGAACAAAAAAGAAACGATATCACACAGACCTACGCGTACTAGGCTTTCTCCCGTCGTTCTGGAAATACACGATAGGCGGTAATGGGATCACACCGATAGTAGCTTACTCCTCGGGGACGACATGGTGTAAGAGACCGAAAACCAGGGAACTCGCGTCCTCACGTAACCAAACCAATTGTCCTGTGCAAGGTGAGTCTTGTCCGGAGCGATACTTGTTGGTTTCTTCACCTCGTGTATACGAGTCGCAGTATAGGTCTCCAACAGAAACCCTTTATCTAAATACTCACGACGGTCGTAACGACGTCTCCAACTTCCTCATAAATCTATTTCCCAAAGACAACCTCTGGATATGACGCTGAGCATATGTGCTCCACTTCTTTGGTTGTTCATAGCGAGGCCTGTTCTGAGTGGAACGTGTCCTGTTAACCAAACCAATGCACTCCTGCGCTCAAGGGACCAAAAGCCAGAGAATGTGGTACAGCAGGGGCTCCTCATTCGATGATAGCCACACTAGGGTAATGGCGGATAGCACATAAAGGTCTTGCTGCCCTCTTTCGGATCATGCGCATCCAGACACACTATAGCAAAGAAAAAACAAGAGAGGCGCACCGACCTATCTCCACACCTGAGACAGAGACCCTCTGATGAAGAGGGTTCGCCCTGGAAACGCGTCAGCCTTGTCCTGTGGTGAACGTCTAGGCCCTCTGCTGAGGCTCCACCATCGTCCCCATTGGATTTACTGTTGTATTCCAAAAAGTTTTTACTTCAGATCCGTTTGTGAGTATATTGATTTTATCTATTTTTATATTAAACTTTTTAATGGTACGGCACAAGGTCGGTGCGCCTCTCTTGTTTTTTCTTTGCTACGTGTCCTGTTAAACCACTGTATGGTCTTGGCCACCATGCTGTAGCTCAGTTTCAGGGTCTTGGTAATCTTCTTATAGCCTAGGCCATTTTTATCTAGAGCAACAATTTTTATTTCAGATAGTCAGAGAGTTCTTTGCCATGAGGTGCCATGTTGAACCTCCAGTGACCAGTATGAGAGAGTGAGAGCGATAACACCAAATTTAACACACCTGCTCCCCATTCACACATGAGACCTTGTAACACTAACGAGTCACAAGACACTGGGGAGGGAAAATGGCTAATTGGGCCAATTTGCACATTTTCACTTAAGGGTGTACTCATTTTAGTTGCCAGCAGTTTAGACATTAATGGCTGTGTGTTGAGTTATTTTGAGGGGACAGCAAATTTACACTATTATACAAGCTGTACACTCACTACTTTACATTGTAGCAAAGTGTAATTTCTTCAGTGTTGTCACATGAAAAGATATAATAAGATATTTACAAAAATGTGAGGGTTGTACTCACTTTTGTGAGATACTGTACATGCATACATGTGTCATGATTGTATACAATAGTACAGACCACACTGATAAACATATAAATGATGTAAACATGGTTGTGTGTAAAAATTGCATTGGAGCTGTAAACCACGGCTACTGTAAGCCCGACAGGTTTCGCGGCTTAGTCCGCTCTTCAGGGGCAGGCAAGTGATAAATAACTACAATAGAATAATGTATGTCTTAATAGTCTATCGAATTGTGCAATAAAAAAATATGTATGGGGGGATTTAAAATAATCCAATGTGAACAGGATTAGGACCAGGGGCGGCCGTGCATTAAGGGTGCACGTGCGCTCCCCCCCCCAACACCTCCAACTACTCCCTATCCATGCACCCGGCCCCTTTCAGAACACCGGACGTATGGATTACAATTGTGGGGATAGGCGGTAGGTGTGTATTTTGAAGCGTCTGATTAGAGCCACAGGCTCTAATAGGCTTCAAAATAGGGTGGGCTCGGACACAGATCTCACCCAGGTGTTGCAACAGCAAATTAATATTCGTTGTTGCAACTCTGATCGTCCTCCCAGCCAATCGGGAAGTGGGTTTATACCCGCCACCTGATTGGCTGAAACTCCTGGGCGATCCTATTTGATGCCTAGGAGAAGAAGGGAGGAGTCACCCGCCATCAATAGAAGATGGAGCATGCAACCCATGAAGCCCACCGATGCACTTGAGCCCACCGCTGCCAGCCCGCAAAGTGACACCCCCTCCCGTCCTCCTCCCCGAGCACAGCATCAAGCACAGCACCAAGCACAGTGCCGGACAAGGCCGCCGCTGTCTGCCAGAGCCCGCAACCCTGCTGCAGTAAGTGCAGGGTGAGGGGGGGTGCTGATGCCGCTGAGCAACCACCGGCCGCCACTGTATAAACACCTGTCAGCTGCAATCAGAGATGGTACTTTTTATGTAAATTGTCTAAAATGGATAGAGCGGTGCATCCAAATGTTCAACGCCAGGCTGGATGAACGAGTGGTGGGTGGCTCATGAGAAATACCCAGCATTAAACAGTTTTGGCCCATGTGTTCAATCTAAATGTTGGTTGCTGCATACCGACTGCCTGTTAAGTAATGCAGCAGTTTGTGACCTGCATTTGACAGTAATCTCTAGGCTGCAGGCACATGGCGTGATGTTTTTGGCGCCAAAGTGCCGCCGTTTCAACATTCGGTCGGGAGTTGTTTGGACACTAGTGACCGGGCGGTCCCCCGCCTGGATGGTGGCGCCTTTCTCCTCCCACCTCATGCCAGCTTGCGTGGCGTTGGCGGGCACTCTGTGGCTTTGCCTGCCTGGGCACCCTTTCAGGTAGTTCACTCTTCTCATTTGTTTTCGCCTGTCACTGTGCACACTTGGCCACATTGCTACCCGTTTCTAGGCAGATGGGTAATCGTTCCCCATCACCCTCCATTGCCATTCTTGATCTTCACTGGGGACCCCTTTGGGGCTTATTCATACACAAAGACACACAAAGAAGAGAGGCGCCTCTAAGAGCATACTGTTGTTCAAAGTTGAATTTATTAAAAGAAATAAGGTGGCAACTCACATTATTGGCAAGTAATCAGGCACATCAATAGAAGTGGTATCCCGTTCAAGGAGATGTCTGCACCCGCAGCCCACAGGGTAGATCCGGTCTCTGTCTCAGGTGTGGAGATAGCGTCACTAGCCATGGGAGCCAATTTTGCCCCTTCCTATGCCATGGGGTATTGGGAGACCCACCAGATATAGCGAAATAATCCTTTTTCGTCTAATATCGTCTTCTTTGGGGCGATATATAGACGATATAGTCATCATCTGGGAGGGGCCGATTGAACAGATTTGACCCTTTGTGGACTTCTGTAACAACAACCCCTATGGTCTGTCCTTTACTAATGTTGCAGATTCAGCCACTCTTGCATTTCTTGATTTGGAGCTGGGTCATATGGATGGTTCCATAGTTGCTAAAAACGACACCAAATCCACGGCAGGTAATTCCTTCTTGCACTTTAATAGTTGTCATTACCCGCCATGGATAAATAATATACCCAAGGGGCAGTTCTGTCGCCTTCGACATAACTGTACCCCTGAATCAGATTATGTAGCACAGAGTGCACAGTTAAAAGAAAAGTTTCTGGATAAATCATATCCAGAACCGCTGGTAGACCAGGCCTTCGAAATCTTTTGGGTGATTAAATCCGATAAAATCAAAAAAGATTCCAAGTAGGACTTTCCCAGATTAACTACTATGTTCCATTCACATCATAAAAAAATGGAAATAATCCTATTCCAACATTGGAATATACTTATGCAGGATCCTCACTTGAATTCAATCTTACCCACACAACCTAAGGTCACATAACGTAGGGCCCCCAATCTCAAAAATAAAATAGCACCCAGTAAACTTAGGCCTGCTGAATTTCCTACTAAACCATTAGTGCTTCTTCTGTTAGTAGGTATGTACCAATGTAAAAAGGCCCTGTGTAAGACTTGCCATTTTGTTAAGCATGGGCGTAAGTCCTTCTATCACAAAGGGAAGACCTATCAATTAGATGGCTTTTTCAACTGCTCATCTGATTATGTCCTTTATGCCTTAACCTGCCCATGCAGATTAGTATATGTTGGCAGGACTATTCAACCACTTAGGCAACGTTTTGGATGGCACAGGAGATTAATTGAAGACGGGAAAGATCCTCATAGTGTACCACGCCATTTTTTACAACAACTCAACAAATCCACGCAGGGGCTGGAGGTCTGGATTATCGAACAGATTTCCAAATCCCTACATGATGCTGAGAGATTTAAAAGATTATGTTCCAGGGAGACCTTTTGGATCTACAGCCTGGACGTTCTCTTGCCGGGTGGGCTGAATGAAAGTATAGAAATATCTACCATTCTCTGAGATTCACGTCCCAATTCATTGTATAACTAACTTAGAATGCTACTTGACAACATCTATTAATATACTTACTTTTCTTTCCTGGTATCTATAGGGCCTAGGCATGACTTTCTGATATCGTCGGCAGGTATGACCCTTTACCATGTGGGGTAACACTGTGCATCACCCAAACACCCCCCTTTTTTCCCCTCTTTTTTCCCCTTTCCCCCTCCCACCCTTCATATTTATAATCATTTGCCCCCCCCCCCCCCCCATCCATATGGTATATGCCTTAATTTGTATTGTTTCCCTTGATAGCTAATTGGGTAGGTATTTTTATTATTATCATTATTAATGTCACCATCACTATTTCTTAACATATCATTTTCAGACCCATAGTTATACAACAACTAACTGTATCCATCTCCATTACCTGCCTATACTATACCATCCCAATATCTGATTTTAATACATGGTCAATATTGTTGATTCTTTCATTATGACTTTCCCCCATAAAATATATATACAAATATTTTTTCTTTTTACCAGTGACACCATATAGTCTGCCGCTTTTCATTGACATTATACCTGTGCACATCACACTCCCCTTTCTCCCACCACCTCTCCAGATCAGTGCCACCTTCCCCCATACACAACATTAGCATTTATACAGGTTCTTTTTAGATTCTTTTAAAGTATTATTATGTTTTATTCAATTGTTTTTACTTCTGTATAGTATGCAACAACTGTTTTTAATGCTACTACGGCCCACCCCTTTCTATTGTCTCAGGTCCAGCCTGGGCTGGTCCCGTGCTCCCTGGACTACAAAAAGATGGCGGCTTGTGTATCCCCCATGCCTGATGAAAGAGTGCGGCTGCCATTCCACGCAGACCCCATGCTCAGAAACGCGTTGCATGCTGATGAGGTCACGATGCGGGTATTCTGCGCTCCGAGCCTTACTTTGGTGTCCTTGCTGGCTAGTGACACTATCTCCACACCCGAGACGGAGACCGGATCTACCCTGTGGGCTGTAGGTGCTGACATTTCCTTGAACGGGATACCACTTCTATCCATGTGCCTGACTACTTGCCAATAATGTGAGTTGCCACCTTAGTTATTTTAATAAATTCAACTTTGTACAACAGTCTGCTCTTAGAGGCGCCTCTCTTCTTTGTGCTTCTTCTTGCAGGGCAGTGCAGCCTCCTACAAGTGGACATTTTATGCATCATCCTATTTCCATACAGAGACTAGTCTGCTTCTTCCCCCCCTCTCCCTATGTAAAAGCTCTGTGACAGCCTATGCGCCTTTTTCATACACATAGACAGGGCCTACTTTATTATTAGAAGAACTCCATCATCCCTGGGAAGCACTCATCCCGCATCATACAATTGCGCAGGGGTCATTGTTTTGCCTTCTTTGTTATTGATTGGACCCTGGGCAATCATTTTCCCGAGGCCCCCCTTCTACGTTCAGAGATATTAAAAAAAATAGCCAGTAGACTCAAAATTAGTTTGCTGCAGTAGATCATGCAGCGATTGAAATTGGTTTCCTGAGGTTACAACCTGTCATTACCACTCACTGACTGGTTGCTAGAGGTAACTGCACATTATTACTGCTCACTGATTAGTTGCTATAGATTATAGCACATCATTACCACTCACTAGTTGCTAGAGGTTACAGCACAACATTACCGCTCACCGATTGGTTGCTAGAGGTTACTGCACATCATTACTGCTAACTCACTGGTTGCTAGACCAGAGACTGTGCACATACTACAGGGGGTGACCAGAGACTGCACACATACTACAGGAGATGACCAGAGACTGCGCACATGCTACAGGAGATGACCAGAGACTGCACACATGCAACAGGAGATGACCAGAGACTGTACACTTGCTGCAGGAGATGACCAGAGACTGCACACATACTACAGGAGATAACCAGAGACTGCACACATGCTACAGGAGATGACTAGAGACTGCACACATACAACAGGAGATGACCAGAGACTGCACACATGCTACAGGGGATGACCAGAGACTGCACACATGCTGCAGGGGATGACCAGATACCTTTTCAGCAATTCACAGCTTTGAACAACAGCTCAGGGTTTAGTAGAGCAGTCAGGCAGTCTATTGGGGGAGGACATACCTGACCAGCCGGGCTCAACATGCACTTAAGTCTGGGGGCGGGGCTCCCACTCCGAGCTCTGTTCCTGCTACAGCCACTCCCTCCTGAGTATGCAGTCTGCAAGGGGCAGGGTGGGAACATCAGTGGATCTCCCGGCCCGTCCCCTCTCTGCTGGCTGGGGATTACCCGATCCTCCCTCCCAAGCATACAGATGGCATGGGGCAGGGTCAGAGCGTCAGTAGAGCTTCCCCCCTTCTGCTGGCTTGGGATTATGGAGCTACTTCCAATGTCCCCTGTGCGCTCTGCAGCGCGATCGTCGCGGCCGCAATTTGCTGGTAGCGTGGGCTCAAGGGGAGCAGCTGCTTTGGGCCCCACAGATGAGACAGGACCCAGGGTAGCTGCCCCATTTGCACCGTGGTAAAGATGGCCCTGCACATAGATACTATTTTTGTTTATACTCTTATCTTTGCAGAAGTCCCCTACAATATGGTTGGTCCCAATCCTGTTCACACTGGACGATCACGTCTATGCATTCACATTTTTCCTGGGGGAGCCTATGTGGGTTCTTTGTCATGGGATGAGCTCTCCACAGCTGCCGGGGATGATGTTCCCATGGGGACAACCCTTTGGTTCCGGAGGTGTGCCGTTAGCTCACTGGTAAGTACAGATGAGAGGGTTTTTAAACCCCCCCCATACATATTTTTTATTGGACAATTCGATAGACTATTAAGACATACCTTATTCTATTGCAGTTATTTATCACGTGCCTGCCCCTGAAGAGTGGCCTAAGCCACGAAACGCGCTGGGCTTACAGTAGCCGTGGTTTACAGCTCTAATCCAATTTTTACACGCAACCATGTTTACATCATTTATACGTTTATCAGTGTGGTCTGTACTATTGTATACAGTCATGACTACTTTCAATTGAGACAGGGACCATTAGTCTTTTGCCTATAGACATTTATTTCCACACATGCATTATGAATTGTACTACTATGTACAAATATGAAATGTCAATGGTTAATACTTTGTGTATTTATCACTCATGAATTCAGATACTAGATATGTTTACATGTATGAATAAATAAATATTTTTTACTTCACATACTTTGCAAGCGCACACTTTATTCAAAGTCCCACTCTTGCTTGTATTTTGTACCGATAGGGATGGAGGTAGTGACCCCCTTTGGCCACTACTTCATCTAAAGTCCCAAACCTCTCTTCTTGTTCCGCAAGGTTAAAGTGAGCGGTAGGTGATATAGAAAACTATTGATCATAGATAATAAAAAATCACAAATAAAGTAAGTCTGCCCAATTAAAATCTGTGAATGACTCAAAGTGCAAACATGAACGTAATCCCACGTGATGTAATGTCAATTAAAGAAAATACAGTATACTGTATTAACATCCTCAAATAAAGTGCATAAATGGCAGGATCATAGTGAAACCCGCTTTTATTTTATATTATATGTGCACAAAGAACGTACACATGTCCACTCACATTTGTGCGTTAGCTGGCACCAGCAGGACCCAACAGTGCGCTACTCTATCTGTGTTCCGACCACCCCACCATCAAGATGGTGGCTCGACGTGCGTTCCACTGTCCGAGCCTTGTGAACCAGAAGTGACATCAGACGTATCGTGTCCCCGCTTCAACGCATTTTGCCACCCACAGCCTGATGGCTTACTGATGATGCTGCGGGCAACAAGAAACACGTTGAGACAAGGACACGTACATCTAACTTCTAAAAATTCCTTGACATCACTTCTGAAAATTCTTTGAATAAACAGATATTGTGACGCTCCTGATTTATTACAGGAAAAACACAAAAACAATTAGAAAGGCTAATGAATAAAAGAAAAGCATAAAAAATGAGAATAATTAATAAAAAAATTGCTCATGTAGCATACAACAAGAATTACCAATATTATGAAACCAAAAAATATGTACCAAATTACATGCAATTACTAATAAGATACAGTTATTATTACATATAAATAGAAATTAAAATTTTGCATGCATACACAATCATTGAGTAAAATTAACCACTTGATGACCCCGCTCGCAGTAACTACAGTCAGGTCCACAAATATTGGGACATCAACACAATTCTAATCTTTTTGGCTCTATACACCAACCACCAAAATGGATTTGAACTGAAACAACAAGATGTGCTTTAACTGCAGACTTTCAGCTTTAATTTGAGGGTATTTGCATCCAAATCAGGTGAACAGTGTAGGAACTACAACAGTTTGTATATGTGCCTCCCACTTTTTAAGGGACCAAAAGTAATGGGACAATTGGCTGCTCAGCTGTTCCATGGCCAGGTGTGTGTTATTCCCTCATTATCCCATTTACAAGGAGCAGATAAAAGGTCCAGAGTTCATTCCAAGTGTGCTATTTGCATTTGGAATCTGTTGCTGTCAACTCTCAATATGAGATCCAAAGAGCTGTCACTATAAGTGGAGCAAGCCATCATTAGGCTGAACAAAACAAAACAAACAGATCAGAGAGATAGCAAAAACATTAGGTGTGGCCAAATCAACTGTTTGGAACATCCTTAAAAAGAAATAATGTACCGGTGAGCTCAGCAACACCAAAAGACCCAGAAGGCCATGGAAAACAACTGTGGTGGATGACCGAAGAATTCTTTCCCTGGTGAAGAAAACACCCTTCACAACAGTTGGCCAGATCAAGAAAACTCTCCAGGAGGTAGGTGTATGTGTGTCAAACCCAACAATCAAGAGAAGACTTCACCATAGTGAATAGAGAGGTTTCTCAAGATTACAAGATGTAAACCATTGGCGAGCCTCAAAAACAGGCTAAAAAAGCCTTCACAGTTCTGGAACAACATCCTATGGACAGATGAGACCAAGATCAACTTGTACCAGAGTGATGGGAAGAGAAGAGTATGGAGAAGGAAAGGAACTGCTCATGATCCAAAGCATACCACCTCATCAGTGAAGACTTCAGGCTGTAATTGACTGCAAAGGATTTGCAACCAAGTATTAAAAAAGTGAAAGTTTGATTTATGATGTTAATCTGTCCCATTACTTTTTGTCCCTTAAAAAAGTGGGAGGCACATATACAAACTGTTGTAATTCCTACACCATTCACCTGATTTGGATGTAAATACCCTCAAATTAAAGCTGAAAGATTGATTCATTTTGAAAAATTTCAACTGGTCCATGGCGTCTTATCTGTCACAACACCTCCGGCAGCACTGAATGCCTATTTGGAAGGCACACTGGATGCACGGCAGCCCAGCAGCTCAATTGCATACTGGGCATGGGCAATTTCTGGGCAGTGGTCTATTCTCATGACCCAGTAACCCAGTGGATGGTCAACTGGAAAGCTCTCCATGTCTGTTTTCGCCTCTAGATAATCTCCCACCATATGATGCAGATGCTGCCGATTGGATGTGAAAGCTGAGAGCCCTGGGCACCGAGGACTATAAAATTTTAGAAATGCATCACTGAGGTGGCCCCCTTCTCCACCGCTCCTCTCTTGACCAACAGAAGCCTCAAAACTACATTTTACATGAGACTGTATCCTAACAGAGTCTGGAAAGGTGTTACATAAACTCCTCTGTAAGGTGTTCTCAAGAGA
The DNA here is from genome assembly GCA_018402905.1 of Glandirana rugosa. Lineage (NCBI taxonomy): Eukaryota > Metazoa > Chordata > Amphibia > Anura > Ranidae > Glandirana > Glandirana rugosa. Next base: position 68,676 of record BLSH010424965.1, read on the forward strand.
TTTCATCTTCTCCCTCTGAGGACAGGATGAGTTCTGAGACTTTCCACTTATAACAGTGATCAAGGAGGGTTGCCAATGCCAAACAATAGTGGCCCTTCTCCTTGATGCCACATATTCTCAGGTCCTTTGCCAGGCTTTGAAGAATGAAGGAGTCCATGCACCACAAGTTTTTGAAGGCATGAGAAACAGACTCCTCTGGGTCACTGAGGATTTCATTATCTGGAACTGCCTTCTCCCAACCATGTAGTACTCCCAATAGTTCTGGGGATGAAAAACTATCTGTTAAGGGTTGATGTATGTCTTCCTCTGCTTCAATGCCTCCAAAACTGTCAATGACCTCATCATCATCATCCCCTCCATCCTAATCACCACTGGAGTCAACTTGGCAATACGCTGCGGCTGGGGGAGCGTGGCTGTCAATTTGGTATTTACTAGTGTTCTCTCTCATCTCTGTAGGCTTCCTCAACCTCAACTTCAGAACCAAGATTCAAGTAATAGCTGTACATGTCAAGGCTCAAGTGGCTGACGCTGTGTTCGAATAACTCAGCTGACTCCTCCATATCTGATGCCTGATGCATGGGACATGATGGGGGGGTTGGACTTATTGAAAAAAATATAATAAAGATGGGGAATGCACTTTAACTAATGGAAAGTGGTGTTTGGTGCACTACACAGACACACTCCACTGACACACTACAATATACTGCATGACTAGGGTAAACCAGATAAAGCCTGCACCCTACAATAAACTTATGCTACAAATAAAGAGACACCACACTGGCTGGAGAAAAATGTTGCGCCTAGGCCATTTATTTAACAAAACAAATCTTATTAACATGTTTAACAAATGTATACCATATACTTATTGTGCAAGTTGCTGGTCTTAGGAGGCCCCCCATAATCTCGACATTTAGTATCTGCCCCGACTCTAAAACTTGCCAGCCACAATACACCGGCTCGGGGACACCATCTTCTGGCAGATACTTCCACTTTCCGCTCCCCAGTTAAACCAAGTTAACTGAGCAAAACCACCGAGGACTCTATACCTGAGATGGATCCTTACACTGCACAACTAAAGATCTGACAGGCCTCCGAAGACCCCAACCGCCACTGCTCACATGTGTAAAACCTTACGCCTGCGAGCTCCTCCAAATGCGCAACGCTCGCTGTATGCCCGTCCTGGAGCCCCAGGCTCCACAAATCCGCGCAGATGGCGTTCAGATGAATGCCACCCCCACGCACGTAGTGCCTGGTGTCCACCTCCAAATCCGTGTGCCTAACGACCAAACCACCGTCACGAACAAAAAAGTGACCCACCTCTTTGTTCACTTTTATGCAAGCTTTGTTGATTTTTTTAACTGACCGAGAAAAACGCCACGCAGTACGGCCGACAATCTCAGACCACACAAAAACCGTGTTTGGAAAGTCCGTCCGCAAACGCAAAAAATCTAATTTGATGTCCCTTATAAGGTGACGCATGGAGCGGACCCCCAGGTCGTTGCCCCCCGCGTGCAACACCAAAACGTTTGGGAGCCTGTCCAGGCTGGCGAAACGCTGAAACTTGGGCATAAACCGGCACCATAGGAGACCCGGAACCCCTATCCACCTTGCCAGGGCAGTAGCACGAGGCACGCCCAATTGCGTAGCACATCCACCCGCTTGGCCCCCTAGAAAATGTAGGAGTGTCCAAGCACCCATACAAGAGCCGGATCGCCATCTGAAAAAGAATAAACAAAGGAAAACATAATACAACCAGCCGCCCCATGTAACCATTGCAGAAACATATAACTAATCCTACTAAGCAGGCGCCCCAAGAATCAGCTGCGGGCGCATGTAAATTCGAAATTGATTAGACTCCCACCTGCCAATGCGTTTTAGCACTGATTCATCCAAGCCTCACCTGGTGGCCACGGTGGCTGCCCCAATGCGGAAGGAATGGGACGAGAAACTCCCTATGGCGAACCCTGCTGCCCCCAAACACAGCTGAAAGACCGCATTGAATTGGTATATTGACAAGGCCGTGCCATCCTCATGGATCAAGAACGAACCACCCCCTTCGGGGCGGCACCGAAGGAACTCTGCCACAGCTGCAACAGGGCAAACAGGGGAACCCGAAATGGGAAAAAGCCTAACATAGGAACCCTTTCCAACCTGGTCAGTCTTAGAGCGCCGAATGTGAGCAACCACCACTGACCCGTTGCAGCTGACATCCTCTGCCAGCAGACTCCCCCACTCAGAATGCCCCAAAGAACGCCAGGCAGAATGCTGTGTGGAACAATAGCACCTCGTACTGCAATAAGCACACCCTGCCAACCTGGCCCAGTAACCTCTCAAGCATGTCAAAGGTGATTGGTCGGCGATCATCCGACCTCCTGTATCACCTCCTGTACCCCTTTAACGCCTGTCATACCATAAAAACGATTTGTCACGTCTGGGACACCCCATTGCTTGAACCAAAAGGCCAAACTGGAGAGCTTCCGATTCAAGACTGAAACCGATACCCCCCGTTTAAAGTTCAAACCAATGAAATACAGCAATACCGAACCAGACTCCACAACTCCACACCTCCCAACTCGACTCCCGTCTCCTGCAACAGCGACCTCCACTCCTGCCATACCCTGGCATAAGATGCCCATGTACTCTCACTCACCAACCTCCTGATTAAGCCCGCGGTGACTCCAAGGCGATCTGCCACAGCTTCTCTGGACAGGGCACTCCGCGTTGCTCTGCTCCCGGCGCCAACTCCCGTAACCTGTCCAGCTGAAACCGACACAATGCATCCACCAATGCGTTAGTAGTCCCTGGCAAATGAACCACATATAAAAACACATTCCAGATGGCGGAGCAAATGAACCACTGGCGGGGACGCTGCCGACAAACGATTAATCACCTGGACCACCCCCATGTTGTCGCAATGTAGGCAAACTTTTTTGTTGCTAAAGGGGTCACCCCAGACTTCCACTGCCACAAGAACTGGAAATAATTCCAGCAAAACAAGGTTCTTACAAAACCCCGCCTCCTGCCATTCTTCCGGCCAGCGCTCCACGCTCCACCTGCCCCCCAAAAATGTGCCGTACCTCGTGACACCCGCCGCATCCGTGTACAATTCCAGGTCAAAACTACTGACCGGGCCCTGCTGCTAGAGCGAGCGGCCATTGAAACTCTGAAGAAAGTTATCCCAAGTCTGCCCGGTGCTCGCTGCTCAAGGTCACAAAGTGACAAGGAGATAAAACACCTGCAGTAGCCGACGTCAACCTGCAACAAAAAATCCGCCCCATGGGCAAAATGCGACAGACAAAATTAAATTTGCCAAGTAGCGATTGCAGGGCCCACAATTGAATGGTACGTCTTCGGATCCCCCCCTGCGATCTCCTCCTGCAGGGAGAGCAACTTATCGTCGGGTAACCGCCATTCCATAGCCCGTGAATCGATCACAATACCTAGGAAAGTAATTTGTGAGGACGGACCCTCCATCTTATCCCCCGCTAGAGAAAGGAAATAAAACATTGTTTTTTGAAAAATGTTTCACAGCAGGATATGCCAAATAGTGATTTAAATGACTCTGACCTATCTTCTTTATCGTCCTTTTCCTCAGTTCAGACCAACATGCGGTAATAGACATCTAGAGGCAGGGGAACACAAAAATGTAATGGTGGTGGTGATGGTTTTCAAACTTCTATGTCTAAACGCACTTCAAATCCTTCACGAGCACGGAACGTCTCATTCCCACAAGTCTAATTCGGGATTTACCCAATCTTGTAACACTCATTCTGCCAGTTCGGCAACTGCACCTATTGCTTCATAGGTTTTTCCTTCAACTAAGGTAAGCTCAGTTAACACTAACACAACTGTGAATGATGTCCACACAGCACCCATTTTTACACCCCAGACCCCTTTGGATTCAAAAGGATCAGTTAGAAGTTCTGTCTCTGGGTCTAACCTTTTGCCCCACTCAAAAAATTAATTTTATTTGAGCTTATCGAGGATATTCACTTATTTACCTGTAAACTAATGTTTAAAGTCATCTATGACAAAGAGCACAAGCCACCCAATTCCAATCCTCCCTGTGACATCCGGGACAATCTGTCCATTGAGGACTTAAAATCTCTCCAAGAATTGATGGATCTATGGGAGGAAGGCCATCCACCGGATGAATTAACATCTGAATTGGAGGATCTAATTTTTCCTTCTCCCAATTCTGATCAACAAAACAAATTTTTGTTTCCTCAACCATAATCCTGTCGAGTCAAGTCTAGAACATTTCCATTGCTGAAGGCCAACCCCAATATACGGGCTTTCACACAAGTAGTGAAAGAAATTCAAAAGACTAAGTGGAAAGAACCTCTCTCATCCAGTGTTTCATACAGAATAGGAGGGAGGATGGGATTTTAATGGTGCCACAAAAAGTATACACACATGATTTTTTTAATATAAAAAGATATTTTTATTTGATATTTCATAAAAAGTAAAAATTGTACTGCGTAAAAAACCAATACAGTCTTTTCCTTAATTGTGTCCCTAGTGTAGGGCACACATTGATCATTACCATACATACATACAGAACTATAGAAATTATATAAGAACTTGCGATAGATGCCCCGTGGCTCTACATGTTTCGCTAATCGCTTCCTCAGGAACAAAGAGGCTTTATGCAAGTTCTGTAACAACACAAGGAAATGTAATCAAATTTTAATCGAAAAGACAAATACAAATATGCCACATTGATACATATCTGTTACATTATTGACAGGGTTAAGTATATGTAATATAAGGGGTTGTACATACTATTAATGCATATATATACGACTAGGTTGAATTGTCAGGAAAGAAGGGGAGTATGTCTCAAATGAGACCCTGGTGTCATACCTGTACATGATGAAGGTAAAATCATTGAATCATCCACATCTATTGGTTGTCTTCAATCAAATACCCTCAACCCACAAAGGGGCGTATGGAAGGAGGGAATGCGAAAAACATCCCAAATGCATAATAGACCGCAACTGGATCCCAATGGAGGTTGCAGAGTTAAGCCCTATAAATTATGCAAAATCAGGTCCCTAGAGGTATTGATCTAGAAATCAAACCAAAAAATGCATTATCAGAACCCCATAATAATAACACCAAAAAAAAAGAATTGAAAGAATAGGGGGAACATATACACAGGGATTATATTCGATGAAACAGGCCTTTTATAATAATGGGGATATACAATTCAATATCTATAGGGTCCATTTTGGGATCTCCTATATTGCCCAACAAAAGGTCCAGAAAAATAATAATCATTTAACAAAATTCAAAAAGCACTTTTTTGCCCTTCTTATTATGCAACATCATAATGGCTGGGGAACTTTCAAGATGGTGGAAACAGCCTCACCCACGCACGCGCTGTCTTTAGGGTTCCAGGTTTCACTGGGCTCCTGTGTCATGGCGTACGCGCAGTGGCTATGTCATGGCCGCAATCAGCCAGCGGGGTCGGAGCCGGCTGATTGAAGTTGCTCTATTTGTGGGGCTGCTGTAGCGTGTCATGCTCATGGCACCCCATCCTTCCAATGGGGGATTATACAGCAGATGGATCCGGGATACTAAACAGGTGAGAGGAGTTTTATTTGGAGGAGTCGGTAGAAACGCTGCACAGCGCTTGTTTATAAGGTCCTTTCTGGTGGGGGGCTTTTTTAGCGATCAACTTTTGTTTTTTGTTTTTTCAATATGGTGACTGTTTTCCACTTTTTTTTTTATGCATTAGGCCCTTCCGTTTGAAGAAACGGAAGGGGATAAGTATCCATTGCTTTGATTGCATTGTGGCTGTGAGTCTTATATTTGACCCACACTACTGAGACACTCTGGAGCATTTTGAAGAAATCTTTGTCCTAAACCCAGGGATCACTTGGGGATTTGATGATTGTTTAAGGTAATGACATTAAATGATTATTATTTTTCTGGACCTTTTGTTGGGCAATATAGGAGATCCCAATATGGACCCTATAGGTATTGAATTGTATATCCCCATCATTATAAAAGGCCTGTTTCATTGAATATATATCCTTCTCTCTTACCCTCTACCCTCTTTCCTCTCCCTTCCCCGAGACCATTTAGTCTGGCCTTTCAACAGTATTCAGGGTTATCCCTGTGTATATGTTCCCCCTATTCTTTCAATTCTTTTTTGGTGTTATTATTATGGGGTTCTGATAATGCATTTTTTGGTTTGATTTCTAGATCAATACCTCTAGGGACCTGATTTTGCATAATTTATAGGGCTTAACTCTGCAACCTCCATTGGGATCCAGGTGCGGTCTATTATCCATTTGGGATGTTTTTCGCATTCCCTCCTTCCATACGCCTCTTTGTGGGTTGAGGGTATTTGATTCAAGACAACCAATAGGTGTGGATGATTCAATGACTTTACCTTCATCATGTACAGGTATGACACCAGGGTCTCATTGGAGACATACTCCCCTCCTTTCCTGACAATTCAACCTAGTCGTATATATATGCATCAATAGTATGTACAACCCCTTATATTACATATACTTAACCCTGTCAATAATGTAACAGATATGTATCAATGTGGCTTATTTGTATTAGTCTTTTCAATTAAAATTTGATTACATTTCCTTGTGTTGTTACAGAACTTGCATAAAGCCTCTTTGTTCCTGAGGAAGCGATTAGCGAAACATGTAGAACCACGGGGCATCTATCACAAGTTCTTATATAATTTCTATAGTTCTGTATGTATGTATGGTAATGATCAATGTGTGCCCTACACTAGGGACACAATTAAGGAAAAGACTGTATTGGTTTTTTACGCAGTACAATTTTTACTTTTAATGAAATCTCAAATAAAAATATCTTTTTATATTAAAAAAATCATGTTTGTATACTTTTTGTGGCACCATTAAAATCCCATCCTCCCTCCTATTCTGTATGAAACACTGTTTAAAGGGATGAGGTGCCAATTAACCCAGTGATTTGACGTATTTAAATTTTGCTCTCTCATCCAATCTTGATCCTGCTCATAAATTGGTGCTAGACAGCCTGGTTGCCAATTCGGAGTTGGTTATAAAGTCAGCCAATAAAGGCGGCAACATTGTTGTAATGGACCATACTAAATATGGTGCTACTATTGTTAAAAAATAAGGATTGGTATAGAAAGATTTTAGAAATTTACCTAGAAAGGATGACTAGAAAATATAGGGATCTAATCACTGAGGCTTTTATAGAGGGCACAATAGACAAAAAACCTTAGAATACTTGTTATCAATCTTTTCTTTATTATTATTTTCAAACATTTTCTTTTTCCACATAACATAAAATACAAAATTGTCATTTCTATTCACATCAAAGGGTAAATTATTCTTAACCGTCTTTATTAATTTCAAGGGATCTCTCTACCAAATAGGGGTGCCTCTTATCCCTGTATAATTTTTATTTCTTACATCATACCCTTCCTGTAATCTTCTCCTAATTCTCCGAAATGTATATATATGACCTTCCACCCACACATTCATACCAGAAGGAAAGA